>CM056599.1:12391402-12416335 GCA_029721355.1 Tegillarca granosa
TAAATTACTTAATTCCACAAATAACAGTTTACCACAAATCAACTTGTATCTAAAATTGATTTATGTCTTTATTCACTCTCAACGTGAAAATTTCCACGCTCCTATAACCAGATGTCAATGCCAAATATTTTGCCACTTTAAGTACTTTCAGTTATACTTTGTGTGTAATTATTAATTCGTAATTTTGTAATGTTCTGTTGAAAGCGTACAGTTTACCAGACAATTATTTATGTAAGACCAAAATTGAAACAAAGAAAAAATAGGCTTATTATATTTAACAGTATGCAATTGTTAATTGCAATTTTTTAAAACTTAAAATTACTAATTTGTGTAGTTGTTATAGTGCGTAAAGTAGAATTGTGGTCTCTTAACATTTTTATATTGCTTTCTTACATTCATACTGTTATGTCACGTTCATTTATGTAGAAATGAAAAAGTCTGTAAACCTTATGCATATAAAAGTGTTCAATTGTTTCGCTTGAAGATGTACTTGAATTAACTGAGTTAAACTCTTACTTTATCGTGAAGACTTTCTGGCGTTATAAAAAGGTTAAGAAAAGTTTGCATGTTGCTAAAAAGAGAAGTGGAAAATGGAAAAATAAGCATTCTTTAAGTTAAGTAATGCATATTTTGACAACTCTGCCGGAAGGGATAAAGCTGCATCAAGTTTTCAAAAGAAAAAATTAAAAAAGGTGCTAATCTAATAAATAATGTTCCAAATGAACAATGTTACATTTGGTTCAACGATAAAAGCTCGAATAAATAGTTTTCCAAAGAAAAAAATAAAACCTTGCTAATCTAATTAATAATGTTCCAAATGAACAATGTTACATTTGGTTCAACGATAAAAGCTCAAATAAATAGTTTTCCAAAGAAAAAATTAAAACGGTGCTAATCTAATTAATAATGTTCCAAATGAACAATGTTACATTTGGTTCAACGATAAAAGCTCGAATAAATACAGAAACAACAATAATTTCCCAGGCAGATGTACCATGTGATGTGGGATCTAATATATAGATGTAGTCACAATATCCCAACTTATACTGGATATATTTAACTTACCATAGTTCTTTGTTCCTTTCATTCTCAAAAATGACTTGCACGTGACGGGTATAGCTAGCTAGACAGGAGGTGCTTACCCTTCCGGGACACCTGGTCTCACTTCCTTGATGGAAGTTCACGTGTATAACATGTGCCAGTTTGCAAAGTTTTTGCTTTGTTTTTGGGATTGTGATATGGACAAGGGCTGGTATGTTTGTTTTATTTTTTATTATTAGAACATGGTTATGTCCTGAAAAACCGGGTCGTTGAAACACAACTTTCAAAACGGTGAAATACGATAAATTAAACACAGAAACTCGTTGAATTTGTCATTTGTGACTTAGTATGGGATACATAACACCATTTCAAATACATCTGGATATTAATGACGGATAATAAATGCAATTTGTCATTTTAAACCTTCGATTTATGGCTTTCTCCGTACATCCTTGCGTATGATCCAAGCTCACAATAATCATCGTTAAACACTGACCAACCGGTTAGAGGATTTCGTTTTTTACAGCTAAAAGGAATGAAATTTTAGAAAATGAATCTCTCGGATCGTGATTAGAAGTTATTTATTTTTAAAAAAATATAATTTTAGGAAATCAAAAAAAAAAAAAAAAAAAAAAAAAAAAAAAAAAAAAAAAAAAAAAAAAAAAAAAAAAATGGGAAAATTGAAAAACTTCATGCAGCTTTAAATCGTATATAAATTTCCTAATGGAGATAAGTAAAGTTAACTTTTAAAATTTGTTAGTGAAAGTTATCATTAAAAAACAAGAATAACAGATTTAGTTGGATAAAAAACATCCTTTTGAAAAAAACTTCCTTGAAAATTTACAAAACATTTGTTTATTTAAACAGACATTCTGTCATCGCGGGTCATTTAATTATTAACCAATTAATAATGCTATGGGAGCAATTGCTGATAAATCAACGAAAAGAGAAAATTCTCCAAGTGATCTAAAAGACGTGACACGCTTTCATTTAAAGAATATCTTTACACCATTCTGTCATTACGGTTTAGAAATTAGAAATTTATCTTATAACTTTTATTAAAAATCTTTGGAATTTGGAATTGGTAAGCAACTTACTGGAACAATAAGCGAGTAATGGCCATTGCTTTTAATAGTTACCATTTTGTTTTGGACGTGCTCGGTGGGACATAACTTTGGATCATGGTTTGTACCGCGTTGTAACCAATTTTGAAATTTATACAGCATTTTATCTATTAGATGAAGGCTATCGTTTGATAAGGTTTTCTTAAAATAATTCGTTTGTTTCCTCTAGTGTAAATGCGTTTGATAAATTACGGTGCAACTGTTAAAAATCTTTAACAACCAGTGAAAAATAAAAATGAATACAAAAGGTTAGGTAAAAGGAAAATAAGTTATAATTAAACGTTATCATATATTTTTAAAAAATAAGTTAATCGCCATGATTAAATAAGCCTGATTACATCTTTAAATTCACATTTAAACTAATTTGGAACATAGTTTTTAAATTAAACATAACCAGGTTATCACTTAAACATCCAAATGTATAAAATCAGTCCAGTGTTATAAAATGGTAAAAAAAAATGTGGTTTACTACAGAAAAACACTGAAGTTTGTCACTACATACGTGATATCATGTTCATTTCAAAAAGTTCAGAATGACCTACATTACTCCAGTCACTTTCGTCACTGTTTTTTATTATTCGAGGTCGTTGGTAAATTGTATAGTGACATTGCAAGAAATGTTAAAAGTATGTCCATGAAAACCGGAAAAAGATTGTCTAGAATACTGTTCGTTTATTTAACTAAAATTAGCAGTAAGACAGTAATTGGATAATTAGGAATTTTCAGAGAGTTTGTCACTATGTGTTGTTTGATTGTTTACATTTGCGTAACGGCTAGTTCCACATAATTATTTTTATTTATTTTTTAACAGATTTACATATTTATTAACAAATATTAATTGTGAAATAAAAAAAGAAATTATGTATTCAGTATCCTACCTGGGGATTCCCCGTGACGTCATGAAAAGAAGTCCGTCTAAAAGTGCATGTGTACTTCAGCGCCATTGTTGTATCACCACAGTGTGGTGATACAAGATTCTGTATCATGCGTTTAGATAAAACTTGTATTTTGTCAAATAGGTAGAAAAACTTGTCTGATGTTAGATAAATATAGATCACACCCACAAAATAATTCAAGAAAATTTCAGTTAATAATTTACTGGATAGTTTTGCTGAACGAATTTCTGACCATTAATTGAAGGTGTACGACATTGAATATACCAATAATTAAATCTTAAAAACAACACTCTAATGATAATTATAGGAAATTAATTTCTGACCATTTTTGTACTACATAAAAAAATACTATTTGGACGATTAACCCTGTCTTATTTAATAAACCAAAAATTGCAACATTTCATCTGTGTACCACTCGCTTCATATTTATATATGTCGGATGACATATTTTCATATCTTACAATTCTTCAAAGTCTCTTGCGGTAGTATGAAAAGAATTTTAGGATTAATAAACATTCCTTAACCATCGATGATAGTACCAGTATGCAACTTAATTGAGGGGGCTCTTTGAATAATTTGTTACGTTTTCACAAAGTTTACGAAAATTGAAAACGTAACTTTGAACAAAATTTCAGGTTTTACAAAAAAACATAAACAACAATAAAAAAAACATTATCAGTGGGTGGTTTGGGCACACAACAAACCTGAGTATAGTTTCAAACTCTATCCGAATTCCTTTTGAAAACAAAATAAAACTCAAACATACAAGTCCACGTCGAAATCCCCCCACAAAAAAGTAAACATTTTGAAAACTGACTATAGTTATATAACTTCCATCAAGCAAATGAGGCCGTGTGCTGTGGAAGGGTTAGCATCTCCTGTCCAGCTAGCTACACCCGTCATCTATTCAAAAAAAAATATATTTTTATATTTCTATCTTTTTAAACTATACTTCTTACTGGCAGCTTAAGCCAAATTATAATTTTCGCATGCAGATCACCATGACTATTCCCATCAGAATTTTTTTTACCGGGTGAGCATGTTGCTAGTAATATATAATTTTTGATTTGTGTTTATTGACAAAAACAGATAAAACATAAAATTTACGAAAGTGAAATGTGTTCCTGTGTAATTAAAGAATGGAATATATTTTATGTTGTAGAAATACAGCCTGAAGACGTACATCGGTTTCGACAGGAGTCCTTTTAAATCCGACATATTTCTTTGTAATAAGAAGTTTACCATAATATCAATCCCGAAGAAATCCAACTAATTCATAAAAATTCTCCAGCACAATATACCACAATATACAAATTAACTTTGTGTTTGTCTGTTTTCATGTGTTGTTAGTATGTACTTGTATCTGAAATTTGTGCTATCAACACGTTGTTCTTCACCACATATTTAGGAACATTTCTTTCTAAATTGCATGTTTTAGCTAAATAGAATCGTACTTGTTTAAAAATAAATAATTTCAAGTACTCGGATCACATATCTCGAACTTCATAAAGTACTCAATGGCATGTTTAAGGCAAACAAAAAACACCACAGTATAAAAGAACATACCTGGTTTCGTTTAGATAAACAAACTTATGTAGACGGGTAAATACTTAAATATAACCGGTTTTGTGAAATGTGCAAAAGAAATTTAAAATCGAAATGCCGACGTATTTCTCTTCTTGTTTGATAGTTGAGTGATCATTTTTAATAATATTAATGTATCTAATCTAGGTTATTCCTTAATGAGCTCATAATGTACAAAGGATTGTTTTCAACAGTAATTGTTTTCTAGTACGGTTTGTTTTAGCCTTTTAACAAATGCATGTTTAAGTTACAAATTGCGTTTTATAATGAAATCAAAGTACTAAGAGCGGTGGTCGTTTTAAAATAATGAGTAAACAGTCTGGTCAAGCGGGGCAATTTTCTATAATTGGTTTATCGTTTGAAATTTAAGACATAGAGAAAGACGCACATGCATTGATTTTAAACATTTAGCTGTAAAATAGGGTTTTATTGTATCTGATCAGTCAGGCATGTTTCTACATCACTGTATTAAGCTGCTCATAACACATGTTTTTTTCAATATAATAGTTTTATCGTTATTAATATGAATGAGTTTAATTGCAAGGGACACACCAACATCGAACATAAATACCTGTTTAATTATGATGTACCGAAATGTGCACATTTTAAAAAGTCATTCCTCAACCTATTATTATTTGTATAAATGCAACTACCACGTTGCTTACTTATTATAGAGTTTCCTCATCAATACAATATATTAAGCAATGCTTATTTACTGCAGACTTAAATTCCAACCTAGAAAGGGCAAACATATTAGCAGTAATATAAGAAAAGAGGATTTTTAATTAAAAAACCCTGGTTATATCCAATAAAAGCAAAAACACAACACAATGCAAATAAATAAAAAAAATCTAAGCAAGACTAAAAAGAGAAACGCTTATTTGTTCCTTGATATAGCATTTCTGATCGTGATTGAGGTACTCTTGGAGGGTTCTTAGCAACCAAAGTAATTGTAAATATAAAGCATCATTTGTTTTTTTTTTAATTTAATAGTCTCAGTCTCAAGACAAGAACTGGTGCGTTTGTTTTATTGTTTTTATCTCAATAAAAGCGTTTTAGAGGATGGTAGTATCTCTTTTTACCAATATAAACCGTTTGGGTTGAGGATTTAATCATCACATTTTTGAATTTAACGTCTTGTGTTGATTCATATTGTCAAATTAACTTTAATTTATATCTAAAAATTCATTAAATTTATTAAAATATAACCTTATATAATATAATATAATATGATATAATATGATATGATATGATATGATATGATATGATATGATTTAATATAATACGACAGATTCTCCATGTTCTGCTTCATATTTGGACTTATACCTCAATTATGACACCCATGGAAGGTTACATCTGAAGCTATACGACAAACGTGATGACTTAAATTTTTCTATTGTCAACTTTCCGTTTCTTTGCAGTAATATCCCTGCTTCTCCTGCGTATGGTGTATATGTTTCACAGTTAATACGGTACGGTAGAGCTTGTTCCCACTATGGGAACTTTCTGCAACGAAGCAAATTACTTACAATTAAATTGTTGACACAAGGATATTGCAAGCCTAGGCTAATCAGGGCGCTTAAAAAGTTTTATGGCCGTCATCACACTATTGTTGATAAGTATGTAGTTACTGTATCCCAACTTATACTGGATATATTTGACTTACCATAGGTCTTTGTTCTTTTCATTCTCAAAATTGACTTACACGTGACGGGTGTAGCTAGCTAAACAGAAGGTGCTTACCCTTCCGGTGCACCCGGCCTCACTTCCTTGATGGAAGTTCACGTGTATGACCTATTTTGCCAGTTTGCAAAGTTTTTACTTTGTTTTTGGGATTGTGATATGGACAAGGACTGGTATGTTTGTTTTATTTATATAATATAATATAATATGATATGATATGATATGATATGATATGATATGATATAATATAATATAATATAATATATATAATATAAATATAATATAATATAATATAATATAATATATATAATATTATATAATGTAATGTAATGTAATGTAATATAATTGTCATATAATATATAATACAATACAATACAATACAATACAATACATACAATACAATAATATAATATAAAATATATAATATAATATAATATAATATAATATAATATAATATAATATATATAATATAATATATAATATAATATAATAATATATAATATATATAATATAATAATATAATATAATATAATATAATATAATATATAATATAAATAATATATATAATATAATATAATGCAATGCAATGCAATGCAATGCAATGCAATGCAACGCTACGTAACACAACACAACACAACATAACATATAATAATTAATATAATATATATAATATATAAATAAATATAATATAATGTAATATTATATAATAAATATAATATATAATATAATATAATATATATAATATAATATATAATATAATATAATATAATATATATTATTAATTAACATCTTTTGTTATTGATACAATACGTAAAAATCTGCATCACCAATAAATTCACAAAACTTCTTGGCCAATATGAGATAAACTGGGCCAATATGAAAAAAACTGAGCTAATATGGGCGCGTGCAACTATTATGACGTCATTTCATTATAAAAAAAAACCAAAATGGCTGATCACATGGCGTTTCACATCTAAAAGGGGTAAGTGCCAATTGAACATTTTTTGATTACAAAATATGCTTATTTATGTGGAAAAATTGCTTTTGTTTTAAAAAATTATTATCAATAAAAGTATCACACAAAATAGACAAAAAAGCTATACATTTTAAGTGTATATTTTTACGAGACAAATAAATAAACTCTCTGCGTGACAAAAAAGCAAACTATAGCACCTGAGGATAAAGTTTTCACGTTATGATGTAACATGACTGTTTCCAATACCCGTGTATGCTGCACACTGCAGCCAGTCTAACCACTTAAAATCAAGACAGCCAAAACTACACTTTCCTTTCCAAATATAAGTTAACCTATTTGCATGTTTCAATGGTCAAAGCTGTCAGGACAACCCGAAGTTCTTAAACATCTTTAAAACCCTTTCCGACCCATGAATAATCTTACTTGTCTTTTAGGTCTAGGAACTGAGTTTTTATACTTTCTAAATTTATCTATTGTAGGTTTAATAACATCATTGCCTACAACATGTTCTTAGGAAGTTCATTCTGCATATCTAAAGCATCCTTTGCTTTGGTTAGCAGATAAATGTGCATTTTTAAGCGCTTGAAACACAATACGCAAGCGTTGTAATTGAATTCAAAAATATCATCTATAAATGACTGTGCAAAATCTTCAAATCCCTTTGAAACCTTATTGGTGAGCTAAACAAAAGTGGTCCCTGCGCGGACCATTCAACATGCCCCCCTCATCCAAGCTTTAGTGATATATTTGGGGCATTATTTGAATGAGCCGGAGGCTGGAGAGGTATTCATAGCATAATTTCTTGACTTACTGGTGAAGTATCTCAGTTAAAAGAACAATAAAAAATCCGTGCTGGAGACATGCCTCACTGTACCCATTCCTAGTATATAAGCCCCGTTCCACATGGATCCGACATCTTTTTAAAAAACCATTTATTGTCATTATAAACCAGGGTGGAAAAGCAACCAATAGATTGGGTGGGTGGATACCTCTCGAGACTCCGGCTCATTCAAATAATGCCCCACATCCATCACTAAAGCTTGGATGAGGGGGCATTATTTTCCATTCGCCTACGTCACTTCTAGGTATCCATAGCATGTTTAAAGAAATGACAACAAATAAACAAATATAAACATTTCAAAATAATATAATTACTGCTTCATGTGTATTTTAACTCATACATAATAAATTTATGTTCTTCGTACATCACCTTAGAGGTAAAACATTAATAAGTATGGTATTTGAAAAACTTTTCAGTGAAGTGACATTCTCACGATAATAAAATTTATAAAACATCTGTGACGAAGACCAACTTGCAGTTTTCATAATGTCCTTAACTGAGACACCTAACTAAAGGCAGCTAAAGAAGCTGCTCCCCTAATGGAATGGAGTTTAAAACTATCAACATTAATACCAGAGCGCTTCATAATATCTCTCAACCAACGTGCTAGAGTAGAAGTAGATACGCTCTCAAAAGTAGCAAAAGAAACAAAAAGTTTAGAAGACTTCCTGAGAAATGTTGTTCGTTTAACATAACACATCAGTGTATGGAAGACATATAATCTAACATCATTATACTTATGTAAAATAATATGGTTCGGCAACTTTCCAACTTTACTATTTTTCAACAGAGAACGAATCTGGAAAACAATTCTATCATATTCGATAGTCATAAAATCTTAATCTAAAGCTTGAAGGGTTTGTGATCTTACAGCCGTAATCAAAGCTACTGAGGCAATAGGTTATTATGTCAGGTCCTTTAAATCTAATTGATGTAAAGGATACATTTTCAACAGATAGCGCAACAGAACTGAAACATCCCATGTCGCGACATATCTGGGTAAAGGTGGTATAATATTATATACGCTCTTCAAAAATCTGGTTAACAGAACTGAATGTTTAAAATCATGTCCACCAATCAGAGGTAGAGTCTGCAAGATCATGGATTTATGTGTATAAATAACAGAATATAAAGCACCATTATGAAATAAAAAGGACAAATAGTCAATAAAGTCCATCTCAGTTGATGAAGCGGGATCCTTATTCCTTGAAACATTCCAAAAATAGCATTTCCTCCAGGCATATTCATACTGCTTGTTGGTTCCTGACCTCCAGGATGAGGTGATGAGATGCAAAGATTGTTCCGAAAAACCTCGTGTTGCCAGGTATCTCCTGATATTACACAAGCGGCTAAATCCAGGCTTCCTGCCAATGGATGAAGTTCGCCATTTTGTGGTAGAGTTAAAGCGTCCTTGTGACGCGGCAGTCTAACTGGAACAGAAACAAGCATTGAAATAAGTAACTGATACCACATCTGTGTAGGCCAATTAGGAACTATGATAATGGCCTTATCTACATAATCCTTTAATGTTTTATTCAATACTCTTGAAATCATGTTAAATGGAGGGAAATAAATGAGGACATATCAGACCATGAAATTGAAAAAGCATCAACACACATGGCATTTGGATCATGTGACCTGGAAATATACTTCTCTAACTGATAAATTCAGGAGTGATGCAAATAAATCAATATCTGGTTGAAAACACTGTTTGCAAATTTTGTATAACAATTGAGGTTTTAACAACCATTCTGTTGTATCCGAAAAATTTCTAGACACTAAATCTGCTCTAAAGTTATCAACCCCTGGTAAATGTTGTGCAGAAATATAAATATTTCTCTGTAAACACCAAGTCCAATTCTCCTTGGACAATTGATTCATAGAATAAGACTTAATTCCACCCATATTTTTAATATAGGTCACAGCAGACGTATTATCTGCTCGGATATCTATGTGAATGTTTCCCTTATCTCTAAAAAAGGATTTAAGGCCAAGAAAAATTGCATATAACTCTAGATAATTTATGTGATTACTTGCTTCATAACTAGACCACCGACCACCTGCAACCTGATCTTCAAAACAAGCACCCCAACCATTTAACGAAGCATCACACTCCATCCAGAACGTAACACTGGGTGGTCTAATTTTCTTACCGTTGCAAATTTTTAAGTTATCAAACCACCATTGAATTACTTGCCTAGCATTAACTGACAACATAAGTTTGACATAAAAATTATTGTCATTTCTGGATAACCCTGACAACTTTTCAAATTTTAAAATCCTATAATGCAGAGGTGCCTGTTACACTGCATAAAATGCATTAATAAGCATACCTATAAAGGATGCTAATTTTTCTAGGGATACTAATTGTAAGGACAAAAGATCTAAAGCTAAACAAAGGATTCTTTTAACCTTTTCATCAGTTAGGAATACCATGAATTTTACTGTGTCTATAAGGAAAGCAAAAAATACTATCTGTTGAGAAAGAACCAGTACAGATTTCTCTAAATTTACAGTGAAACCTAATTCCTCTAACTTATTGAACATAGTCTTTGAATTTTCAACACAAACTTCATAAACTTGATTCATTATTTATGAGTCATCAATATAGTAGTTACAGCGAATACCATTTTGCCTTAAAAAATCTATAAATTGGCTTTAACATTTTGGTGAAAATCCGTGTTGCTGAAGACAAACCAAAAGGCAAAGAAACAAACTTGAAAATTCTACCTTTCCAAGTAAATCTCAAATATTTTTGACAATTTTGATGCATAGCAATACTAAAATATGCATCCTTGAGGTCAATAGAGGTAAAAAAAATCACCCTTGATGAGATCTAATACAAAATTAAATGTTTCTTGCTTGAAATGCTCATATTGAACGAACAAATTCAAAGATTTCAAATTAATAACAGGCCTAAACTTTCCATTTTTTTTTGGTACAATAAAAACATTGGATAAAAACTGATCTTTTATTTGGTTGACCTCAATTACTGCTACTTTGGATATTAATTCCTTTACTTTAATGTCTATAATACTCTGCATTTCAGTGGAAAAATTAATCTCATTAGGCAGTCTATATTGAATAGGAGGAGATAAAAATTCTATTGAGTAACCATTTTGGATTGTCTCCAACACCCACCGATCACTAGAAATCTCAACCCATGCATTATAACAGTTTTTCAAAGATTTTACCTTCACTGATTGGTTTCATTGTTGCTGGGAGTGTTGTGCCCTTGTCTGGGTTTCCATGACCTGGCCCGGCTGAACCTCTGTGAGTATCGCCTGAAACCTCTGCTCCTGAACATGCCCTGTCCTCTGACCGGGCATTTGTAGTTTAAATCACTGGCCCGATTTGAAAATTTTTCAGAGGCCACAGTTATGCCACCTAAATCCTTCATATCTTTCAGACTTTTATTAATATCGTCACCAAATAAAAATTTGGTAATAGGGATCTCATCACTGACCAAATTCTTATATTTCTTAAGACTATGGGGTTTCAAAGTATGCTGTCGCTCAATAGACAAACTACACACGGCATGGCCAATAAGACAAAAAACATCAAGAATATACCCTTTAAACTCCTGATTTTTGGTATAACCATCAGCAATCGAGATCGCCATTTTAATCAAAGGAACAAAAGCAGTGCCAATAACCTTTTGAATACCGTGAAACACTGAATCATTTGTACGAGGCCTCTGAGGAAAATTATTCCAAATCTCACAGTTTACTCTAGCCGGTATCAAATATTCGCAGTTACTTGGCCTTGGGAATTTTGTAGTAAGCTCAGTAAATTTCTGAGCCTCGACTTTTTTGACACAAGCCGAATTTACAATCTTAGCCAAAATGGCTTTAACTGCTTCTCCAACTGAAACATCATCCATGCTTTATGGCATCTGCATTAAAGTCCAAGGAATCATTATTCTGAGGGCCATTTACAACATTACTCTGATTAACATTATTATCATAAGTCTCAAAAAAGCCTCTGGCTGTACCTTCAAGATCATTGGTCAAAGATACATTAACTTCCACAGTACGTGATTGACCCAATGGAAAAGAATCTAAATCAAAATCATCTAAAATGTTATCTGTCTGAAGAGATGTACACGGCATGTTGTCTTTTCCATTTACAATGGGCGACATTGGCCGTTCATAAGAAGAATTAACGACATTAGTCGACTTCAAGCTATTAACTACGTTAGTAAGGTTATTAATACAATCTAAAACCTCGTTCAAACCTAATTGTTTTTTCAACAAATTTACATTAACATTATTATTGTTATTGCTATTTACCCCTTTTCCCGAGACAGATTTCTTCCGCTTGGGAGCTTTCCCTTTCGCAGGGTTAGTCTTAGATCGGCTCTTCACTTTATTGTTTACATTATTACCACTGGAAACCGGAAGTTCATCTGGAACTACATTTACGACATTACGTTTTGTAAAATTACTTAACTCGTTTGCTTTTTTAGCACGAGTGATTATGGACGTTGGCTGAGTAGGAACATCAAAATTATCATCACCAAAACCAACCGAATCTTCCGACTCGTCAAAAATGGAAAGGACGTCGTCTTTTCTGTCAGCCATAACAAACAACGTCAACTAAGCGTATAACACACAGGAATTACTAGCCAAATAATAATAAATGTAACATGCAAAAAATTAAAATATGTTGCCAAAAAAACAGCAATAAGATACAAACGATGTATACTTTACCAAAACTCAAGAAAAAAGATGTTGGATACACGTGGAACGGGGCTTATATACTAGGGTGTGGGTGCAGTGAGGCATGTCTCCATCACGGGTTTTTTATTGTTCTTTAAACTGAGATAGTTCACCAGTAAGTCAAGAAATTATGCTATGGATACCTAGAAGTGCCGTAGGCGAATGGAAATAATGGCATTACAATAAACCTGTATTGTCTAAAAGGATTACTAAAAAGCTTTTTGCTTAGCATCTTCATCAAGAGGCACTTGATTATAACACTTTGTTGAGTCTAATTAACTAATACATTTTGCTGTGCTTACTCTGTTTAATATAACATCAATTTGATACATTGGTCTTGGATCAAAGACAGTTTGAGGATTGAGAAGCCTATAATCCACTACTAAACTTAAGCTTAAATCCAGCTTCGTAAAGAACAGTATAGGTACAGAATATCGGCTGAATCCTTTATGAAGCCTAAATCCCTTATTTCTTGCATCTCTTACTTTACCTATTTCTTCAGTGCATAAGGTGTTGGAAATGGTTTTGAATGTACAGGTTCATCTATACTATACTTCCTATAACATTTAGACATGCCAATAGTTGTATTTTCTGATCTTTTTACTCGCCTTATCTCTGTCATATCACCTCTTAAGCATGAAACATGTATTTCGCTTTTCATTATAATCTACTTGATTTATTTACTTGATGCTTCATATGGACCTATTTACTGAGATACTAACCTAGAAATATGCTGGTTGGGTAGCATGACAAATACTTTCAAACCTACATCTAATTCTCTCTTTCTAGATTTTCTTTAAACAGTATGTTTTAACGTTTTTAGTAGAGATTTTGTTTTGCCTAACAATGTCTTCAATAGTTTTTTTTGTGCCTCAAGTATCTAATATAAACCTTTCTTGCTACTAATAATGATTCATCTAATGATTCTCACGACGCCCATACATCAATTCAAATGGAGAAAATCCGGTTGTATCATTAGGTTCCTAGCTTCTTGGCTCTGACACAACATATTTTTAACGTTGAAATCATTGATTTAAGTGTGTATTTAAACTTTTCTACAAGAGAATTAGGCTGCGGGTGTTAAGGAGTTGAGCATAGTTTTAATCTTAAAGCTTAAGAAGACTAAATATCTTCTTAAAACATCTGACATAAAATTTGATATCTGGTCTAACTTGATCTTTATAGGTATACATATTTGTAAATGCATTATAACAAGTGCTGCTGCAACTCTTTTAGACTCTTTATTTTTGATGCAACCCCCTCTGGCTACCTTGTTGCATAATCTACACAAACCAATATCTAACGGTTTTAATTTCGCTCATTTGTCAAAGGTAATTGTCCAACGAAATCGCAACTGGACTGAAAGGTTCATCAACGATGAAATTGGAATAGGAGGTAGGTACTATTGTCCTGTTTTAACTTTAATAGACATGACTTACAATATTACTTTACATATATATATAATATTTACATGTTAAATTTTCATGTGCCATATGTGCACATTTCGAAAATTTTTCCTCATCAGTGATACTAATGACCTAAAATATTGGTAGATATAAAACATAAGCCAAACAGTTTAAAATTAATTCATCTAAAGTTCCAAATTTATAGTTATATATATATATAAATTTTCCCTAAAAATACTTGAATGAAACTTTTATGTAATGTCTAGCATAAACAACATTTTTATAGAATTCCAGGCAGTTTTTCTTAAAAGAATGTTTCTACCATCGCCAAGACTTTATACAGAACCGAAATCCACTATTTCAAACCAACAATTTATATAGAAATTAAAAAAAAAACTCCAATACATTAAAAAGGGCAAACAAGTCGAATAAAAAAGTAAACTCCCTCCCTGACAAAAAGAAAACTAAAGCAACTGAAGGTTGCCATTTTCTGATTAAACACGCCTTTGTCCAATACTCAACCATGTCTGCAGCAAACTACAAACAATCCAGCCAGTCTAATCACTCAATCAAAAAGCTTCACCTTCCTCGTTACTAATAATAGACAACTTGTTTGCATTTTTCAATGGTCAAAGCTACCTGATTGCAATACAGAGTAAACTTGACATCTGTGCCCAATGGGACTTACAGGTTAAAATTATATATCACGTTATTTTTATAACTAAAATTACAAATCAAATTATGTTTATTACAAACGTTACCACCAATTTATTGAGGGCAAGCGTACTAGTGACATTGCCATTAAACACGTTAAAAGTTTGACTATTTAGTCACAATGAATCTTCACAGGGACCCAACAATTCAATTACCCAATTTTAAACTGTCTTACATATGTGCTTTTTGAAGCATTGAAGTTTTGATGCTGAGTATACTTATAGGTGTTAAAGTTATAGATTTAATGTTAAATATTGAATTGTGTACTTCAAATATAAAGTATATGGTTTTGAAAAAGAGACAATCATTAATAAACCGTAGATATTTTTCTGTTTTAATAAACCTGATTTATCTAAAAAACCTCTCTAGGCTAGAATAAAATGTGTTTACTTAAAAACCTAAAATGTCTTATATCGATCCACGACGTAGATATGATAGAATGGTTTTAAAAATTAACTTACTTCCTTGTTCACTCGAATTACAATTTAAAAAGGTTTAAGGTTTTAAAAATAGTTATAAGACTTGTAATAACATGTCAACTCTTTCTCAAGGACCGTCAAGGTAAGATTATTTGTTCTAATCAAAATCTATAGTAACGAGATTTAGAATCTAAACATATTTCATATTTACGTACATGTACTTCATTCAAATTTTAATGTTTGTTCGGATAATAATTAGATAATTGACAAGTAATGGAACGACGAAATTACGTAATGTATACTTCATATTCCTAGTTGGTTATTCTTGTGTGTAACTATACTGGATTCAATGTCAATGTGTATCTAATCACCAACTTAAAAAAAACTGTTCTATCTCTATATCTCGTTATACCGTGTTTCCAAATTATCCTGCGCTATAAAAATTATGCTGACTTTTTTCTCAATACTTACTTATCTTCGTCGTGCCTGATGGCACATAAGGCTGTTAAAGTTTCCGTAACTAGTTTCTTTTCATAGGTGAAGTAGTTAGCACCACGCCAACCCCAAACCTGGAACACAAGGGTAATTTGTTTATGGTTTCCTTCGACTAGATCTACTGCCTCCCAAGCTAACGAGATAGATCTACCAGTAAATTTGAATCTTCACCTAGGTAGTTGCCTTTTGCAGGCTAACAGTCCAACATGACCGGCTATTTTTCCCATAGCTAGGGCAAGGTTGATGAGCATCAGGGCATGTTCCACTCGCCAGTGGGCCTGCATACTGCATCTCTGGGGTCCTTGCTGCTCCGAGATCCCCTACAGTTTAGCCTGGAGCCGTTAAACTCCAGTTCCATGTGTTGTCACGAGGAGGCACAGTAGGAATCTTGATAGTGTAGAGGCTATGTACTGGCAGGAGAGGCTTACTCACTTGGCTCTCTTTTCACAAGTTTTGCTAACCAGTGACAGCAACCCAGAGTTGCTACAGCAAACTACAAACAATCCAGCCAGTCTAATCACTCAATCAAAAAGCTTCACCTTCCTCGTTACTAATAATAGACAACTTGTTTGCATTTTTCAATGGTCAAAGCTACCTGATTGCAATACAGAGTAAACTTGACATCTGTGCCCAATGGGACTTACAGGTTAAAATTATATATCACGTTATTTTTATAACTAAAATTACAAATCAAATTATGTTTATTACAAACGTTACCACCAATTTATTGAGGGCAAGCGTACTAGTGACATTGCCATTAAACACGTTAAAAGTTTGACTATTTAGTCACAATGAATCTTCACAGGGACCCAACAATTCAATTACCCAATTTTAAACTGTCTTACATATGTGCTTTTTGAAGCATTGAAGTTTTGATGCTGAGTATACTTATAGGTGTTAAAGTTATAGATTTAATGTTAAATATTGAATTGTGTACTTCAAATATAAAGTATATGGTTTTGAAAAAGAGACAATCATTAAAAACCGTAGATATTTTTCTGTTTTAATAAACCTGATTTATCTAAAAAACCTCTCTAGGCTAGAATAAAATGTGTTTACTTAAAAACCTAAAATGTCTTATATCGATCCACGACGTAGATATGATAGAATGGTTTTAAAAATTAACTTACTTCCTTGTTCACTCGAATTACAATTTAAAAAGGTTTAAGGTTTTAAAAATAGTTATAAGACTTGTAATAACATGTCAACTCTTTCTCAAGGACCGTCAAGGTAAGATTATTTGTTCTAATCAAAATCTATAGTAACGAGATTTAGAATCTAAACATATTTCATATTACGTACATGTACTTCATTCAAATTTTAATGTTTGTTCGGATAATAATTAGATAATTGACAAGTAATGGAACGACGAAATTACGTAATGTATACTTCATATTCCTAGTTGGTTATTTCTTGTGTAACTATACTGGATTCAATGTCAATGTGTATCTAATCACCAACTTAAAAAAAACTGTTCTATCTCTATATCTCGTTATACCGTGTTTCCAAATTATCCTGCGCTATAAAAATTATGCTGACTTTTTCTCAATACTTACTTATCTTCGTCGTGCCTGATGGCACATAAGGCTGTTAAAGTTTCCGTAACTAGTTTCTTTTCATAGGTGAAGTAGTTAGCACCACGCCAACCCCAAACCTGGAACACAAGGGTAATTTGTTTATGGTTTCCTTCGACTAGATCTACTGCCTCCCAAGCTAACGAGATAGATCTACCAGTAAATTTGAATCTTCACCTAGGTAGTTGCCTTTTGCAGGCTAACAGTCCAACATGACCGGCTATTTTTCCCATAGCTAGGGCAAGGTTGATGAGCATCAGGGCATGTTCCACTCGCCAGTGGGCCTGCATACTGCATCTCTGGGGTCCTTGCTGCTCCGAGATCCCCTACAGTTTAGCCTGGAGCCGTTAAACTCCAGTTCCATGTGTTGTCACGAGGAGGCACAGTAGGAATCTTGATAGTGTAGAGGCTATGTACTGGCAGGAGAGGCTTACTCACTTGGCTCTCTTTTCACAAGTTTTGCTAACCAGTGACAGCAACCCAGAGTTGCTACAGCAAACTACAAACAATCCAGCCAGTCTAATCACTCAATCAAAAAGCTTCACCTTCCTCGTTACTAATAATAGACAACTTGTTTGCATTTTTCAATGGTCAAAGCTACCTGATTGCAATACAGAGTAAACTTGACATCTGTGCCCAATGGGACTTACAGGTTAAAATTATATATCACGTTATTTTTATAACTAAAATTACAAATCAAATTATGTTTATTACAAACGTTACCACCAATTTATTGAGGGCAAGCGTACTAGTGACATTGCCATTAAACACGTTAAAAGTTTGACTATTTAGTCACAATGAATCTTCACAGGGACCCAACAATTCAATTACCCAATTTTAAACTGTCTTACATATGTGCTTTTGAAGCATTGAAGTTTTGATGCTGAGTATACTTATAGGTGTTAAAGTTATAGATTTAATGTTAAATATTGAATTGTGTACTTCAAATATAAAGTATATGGTTTTGAAAAAGAGACAATCATTAATAAACCGTAGATATTTTTCTGTTTTAATAAACCTGATTTATCTAAAAAACCTCTCTAGGCTAGAATAAAATGTGTTTACTTAAAAACCTAAAATGTCTTATATCGATCCACGACGTAGATATGATAGAATGGTTTTAAAAATTAACTTACTTCCTTGTTCACTCGAATTACAATTTAAAAAGGTTTAAGGTTTTAAAAATAGTTATAAGACTTGTAATAACATGTCAACTCTTTCTCAAGGACCGTCAAGGTAAGATTATTTGTTCTAATCAAAATCTATAGTAACGAGATTTAGAATCTAAACATATTTCATATTTACGTACATGTACTTCATTCAAATTTAATGTTTGTTCGGATAATAATTAGATAATTGACAAGTAATGGAACGACGAAATTACGTAATGTATACTTCATATTCCTAGTTGGTTATTTCTTGTGTGTAACTATACTGGATTCAATGTCAATGTGTATCTAATCACCAACTTAAAAAAAAACTGTTCTATCTCTATATCTCGTTATACCGTGTTTCCAATTATCCTGCGCTATAAAAATTATGCTGACTTTTTTCTCAATACTTACTTATCTTCGTCGTGCCTGATGGCACATAAGGCTGTTAAAGTTTCCGTAACTAGTTTCTTTTCATAGGTGAAGTAGTTAGCACCACGCCAACCCCAAACCTGGAACACAAGGGTAATTGTTTATGGTTTCCTTCGACTAGATCTACTGCCTCCCAAGCTAACGAGATAGATCTACCAGTAAATTTGAATCTTCACCTAGGTAGTTGCCTTTTGCAGGCTAACAGTCCAACATGACCGGCTATTTTTCCCATAGCTAGGGCAAGGTTGATGAGCATCAGGGCATGTTCAACTCGCCAGTGGGCCTGCATACTGCATCTCTGGGGTCCTTGCTGCTCCGAGATCCCCTACAGTTTAGCCTGGAGCCGTTAAACTCCAGTTCCATGTGTTGTCACGAGGAGGCACAGTAGGAATCTTGATAGTGTAGAGGCTATGTACTGGCAGGAGAGGCTTACTCACTTGGCTCTCTTTTCACAAGTTTTGCTAACCAGTGACAGCAACCCAGAGTTGCTACACTAGACGCATAACACTACCCTGTGTTGCAAAACACCAACACACTATTCTGAATAACAGAAACAGAAACATAACAGAAACATCGATAAAGGAATTACCCTAACCTGCTTACATAACACAAATTCTCTCATCCTTTTTTTCAAGATTAGAGTACTAAAGGTTAGAGGATTTTACTAGGCACTTCTTCCTTTTCATTCTACCTTAACTGACCACCAAAGTTTGTTAACTTAATCCATTATTTGATTACACTATGCTATGACATACCAAGATGAAAGAAAGTTGTTCAGTTCAGTATCAGAAGGTCGTTGATTTTATCCTGGTACTCCTGTTTATTCTACGATCCAAGAACGAACTGCAGGTATATAGGTGAAAAGGCTTGACTAAGGCGTTATTGGTTATTCCTCTCAACTTATTTAAAACAACGATTAAATTTACGTATTTAAATAATAGTCGGTTGCATGTGTTATGCATATTGAAGCTCTCTGAAAATCACGACAACTGCAAGTGATAATTTAATTTGAAAAAAAGTATATAAAGAAATTCAACAGAAATGACTAACAAATTTTTTTTCACTTAAGTATTTTACCGTTTTAAAACCAATATTTGTAAGTTCCAATTTTTTGCACATTCATAAAAGTACAGGGACATTTTCATTATTAGATATGCATGTATAATCAACGTTATAAATATACTATTGAAATGTTATCTTTATATGGTTATGAACTTTTCTAGGCTCATTTGACAAATATAAAAGTACGGTTGTAACCACACATTTATGTAATTATATATCCTTATTTTAATAAACTACGTAGCTTGTATTGAAACCCAATAGTTTGATGAATTTGATTACAAAACTTTGACTGAATTTTAAAATATACATATCAAAACAGTAGATATTTGATGCCCAATATTGTGCATATTTTAAAAGCTGGCGCATTCGGATTTATTACTTATTATTTTATGGCGTTGTCTGTTTGCGCACGTGTCTGTCTGTCGGTTCGTACGTTTTTATTCTTTACCCGTTTCTTAAACCATATCTTATGAACATTAGAATAACATTTAGCACTTTTATGCTGCAGTAAAACTTTTCACTTATATTGAGACAATCAGATAAGATACAGTTTTTTAAAAGTCAAGTAAAAAATAAAATTTAATATTATACACGTAAAATTAAAAAGAAGTAATTTGTGTCAATTCTCACATTTAACAAAATGACACATGGTACATTAGTACATTTAGTATTTAACTTTGAAAAAAATCAATGGATTCCATGAAAGATGAGTAAATAAGTTTTAACTTGATGATAATATAATTTTCAAAAAGCTCAAAAAAATTGGCATTTCGCATTTTGATCAAATCAGTTTTTATAAATAAAATCTTTACAAATTTAAAAGCAACCTTTGAGATGATTTTATTGCGTTTTCGCTATTAATAACGTAATTCAGAAATATATATATATTAGATTCATATAATTTTGAAACTTAGATTCATTAGTTTTCAAATGTTTGGATTTTTTTTTCTTTCAATTTTTTCGGCCCTTAGTTTCACAGATGAGGAATGATTTTCGGAATGTGCACATATGGCACAGCAAAATTAACAGGTATTTTTGTTAAATAGTGAACTTCGATGGCTCAAGTCCAAATGACTTCGACCAAATATTTCGGGGTTCGATCGATCTAACATCGAAATTTTAACTGAGGTTCATGTTCCTATGTTTATCGATGGTCAAAGAATCTTTAAATCTGTTATACATGTAATGTATTAAAACGTCAAATAATGAAATGTCCGAATTAAAATTTTATTTTTGATCAGGAAATATAAAAAAAATTAAAAATGAAATGTCCCAGTTAAAAATATAACATTCATTTCAACTGCAATATATGACTGAAATCTGCCGCATGATGTTATATGGCTACGGGGCTAAAATATGGCACTTTGTTTTAATTTTAACAGGTGACGATACAAAATATACATACTTTATTCTAATTGCACAATTATTCTAAACAAAGCCAATTATAAAAAAAACAATACAAAGCAATTTTTGGATCTAAGTAACAGTAATTTTTTTAATTTAATACATTGTGTGTTTGCATGCTTCTCTTATTGGAAAACCGAAGTAATTGCATAAGTGTAAAAAGACAGAATTTACTCATTTTTTCTAAAATCTCGTATCTATATATGATTATTGTATCTATATTTTGTGTTTTAAAATAATAGAATATATTTTGAATGTATTTCATATGCCCTGTATTTGTAACCTCTTGGATTCAAATATCTGGCAAGGTTTATTCTTATTTTCTTCAAGAACTGTCCATTATTGTTAATTATAATATAGCCTGTTTTCCTTTCATTTTTATATAAATGAATTAATGATTCACTTATTGGACGAAGTATTGTTGAACGTTTTGATTTTTTTTCCCCATCTTTCTTTGATAAAGATTTTTTTAAGATTTTTGGACCAAAAGGTCACCTTGGCCTTGTTTTTGATAAAAAAAACTCACTTGAGCCTTCGGTTCAGGTGAGATTAAAAGAAGACTGTTTAAATTATTTAGTAACAAAGTGAAACTCTAAAAGATTGAACAGCATTGTTTGTAAAATTTCTCCAGAGGTTTTCAAATTCAATATACTAATTATTTTCATAAATTTTTCATAATGATTTTTTTTTCATAAGTAAACATTTTCTTATCAATTTTCTTATCAGGATTTTATCTCTAAATATGCGATAAATCGTTATCTTTATAAACTTTTTAAAATATCTCTATCAAAAGAAGGTTTAATACTACGCCCATTTTTATCATTTGCGCCTAAAGTATATGAAAATAACCGTCAATATTGGGTTTTTTCTCTAAATGAGGATACATTTTCAACTAAATAATGCAAAAAAATCTTTAACATGGTCTTTTGTCGGTGCATAATTTACTAAAACCATGTTTAACATAAAATTTATTCTTTATAACAATTTGGAGATATTTTGGTACTATTATAGCTACATCGCGACTTGAACTTGTTAAAAAAAAAACAATATCCCATAGTTCATTTTTTCAGGTTTTTTCAGTTGATTTCATAAGATTGTTTTCTGTAAAAATATGATATAAGCTTGTATTTATGTAATCATCTAAAAATATTTTGCCTTTATTATTTCTGCGTATCAGCAGCCACCTTGTTCTTACTCATAGTATTTATTATTATTATTATTATTTTTATATTATTATTATTATTATTATTATTATTCTTTCGTTTCTGACAGATTTTTTCAGAGGCATCTCCTTATTCGTTTCTTGTCCGATCAGATCAAAACTACAAACCGGTTATTCTATTCTGACGGATGCGCTCTAAGTGCATATCCTTTAAATCAAACTAATTATGAACCTTTTCTCCGCTTCATTCTAAGTCCCACCCTTAGTTCTACTGTTCTGCCTTAAGGGTCCGACTAATTTATAAGTTCAATGGTATTTTTGATTGAGTATTATTACTGAAATGAATTGCAAATGTAAAAACGAAATTAAAATCGAATGTTGAATTACTAATTTAAGCTACATGTTCATTGTTGAATATTCAATGTTAAAAATGTGTACTTCAAGAATGGAAAATATAATACCAATAATCAAAAAAAACTTATCTAGAATGAAATGTGTTTACTTAAAAAACTAAAAGGGTATATAGGGGTTAAGGACATATATATGACACTTGTTCACTCAAAGGTTTTAAAAAATAGTTTTGAGATTGGTAACAACATATCAACTCGTTCTAAAATGACGTCGAGGTTAGGTTTATTTTTATTTCAATCAAAATCTAAAGTAACGAGATTTAGAATCAAAATATGTATCAGTTAAACGTAATTGCACATTTAAATCTTAATGTCCCTCCTGATAATAATTAGACAAATGACAGTTAAAGCGGAAACGTAATTCCTAGCTGCCTACGTTATACTTCAAGCTTTTTATTTTTATTATTTTGCCTGCATAATTTGTGATTATATTGCATTCGATGAATTACTTATAATTTATTAAAAATGTTAGCTTTTGTATTTTATTTCTGAAATATTGTGATTCTAAAATATCCTGCATCATAAAAAATATAATCGTGTTATAATTATTATATTAATAACTTTAAAATAACAAAATCATTGATAGACGAGTTATCTTGATCCTGCTTACGTATCATACTTTCCCATATCCCCTTGGGTCGAAGTTCGCATACAAAAGGTTATAGGTTTCTACTCACTTCTTCTTCTTCATCATACCAAAACTGACTGTCGAGTTATGTTATATAAATGATTATTCTACTACATTCTGCTCTGACAGACCAAAAAAGTTTTTTTAAAGTTCAGTAGCAGAGATCGGTGATTTTAACTGCGGTACTGCGGTATCTCACTCTCAGTTCTGTCACTATTTATGACAGAAATCTTGACTTGATCTTTATTTATAAGTATGCCTTTTTCTACCATCAAAACGATGGGGAAGTCATTATTAATTAATAAAGGAACAAGTGCAATTACATGTGGTATGCATTTCTATGGACTGCTAAATAGATCTCTCTCTCTCTCTCTCTCTCTCTCTCTCTCTCTCTCTCTCTCTCTCTCTCTCTCTCTCTCTCTCTCTAATAAGGGGAATAGCAAGTAATAGAACAAAAGGTGTTATAAAGATATTTGACAGATTCGGATAAAAACATTTGAATAAAGTTTACACGGGTTTCAAACCATATATATTCAATGCACAATCATAAAACTACTGGTTAGTTTTCACCGTTTAATATAAATGTATATAGAACATACTAAATATACCATTTAATGTATACGGTTACATAATCTTGTATTAAAAGTTTTCTGTTTCAAATTTCTAGGTTTATTTCACAAATATAAAATACTGGTATATACTGTACTTTTAATATACATATATGTATGTATAAATAAACTACGCAGTATGTTTATTTTTGTTAGTTTGGCGAATGTGTTTACGAAAATTTACCTGAATTTAGAATTTCAAATATCAAGATCTTTGTTTAGCATAATATTCTGCTAAAACGCTGATGCACACGGACTTATTACGCATTGGCGTTGTTTGTTCGTCAACCTGTATCATTTTCAGTCTGT
The DNA here is from genome assembly GCA_029721355.1 of Tegillarca granosa. Lineage (NCBI taxonomy): Eukaryota > Metazoa > Mollusca > Bivalvia > Arcoida > Arcidae > Tegillarca > Tegillarca granosa. The sequence continues at coordinate 12,416,043 of CM056599.1, forward strand.
GTTAATTCATTTTTCTGTCCGTTTCTTAAACCTCGTTAGGGGTTTTTATGGAACTTGTCGCTATGTTTCATTCTTTAAATGGTAAACTGAACAGCCTTATTTTGACTCTGTATCTAATGTAATTGATTTCCAGAAGACCAACAGCATTTAAAGATGTTTACCGCATGAAAACAACCAACCTAATGACACACACACAATCACCTACACCACATATGCAGACCTACATCCGCACACACATACCGTGAGATCGTTATGAAAAAATGTGACATCTGGTTTTATAAAACTGCTTAGAA
>CM056599.1:12416435-12680569 GCA_029721355.1 Tegillarca granosa
TTCTAAGCAGTTTTATAAAACCAGATGTCACATTTTTTCATAACGATCTCACGGTATGTGTGTGCGGATGTAGGTCTGCATATGTGGTGTAGGTGATTGTGTGTGTGTCATTAGGTTGGTTGTTTTCATGCGGTAAACATCTTTAAATGCTGTTGGTCTTCTGGAAATCAATTACATTAGATACAGAGTCAAAATAAGGCTGTTCAGTTTACCATTTAAAGAATGAAACATAGCGACAAGTTCCATAAAAACCCCTAACGAGGTTTAAGAAACGGACAGAAAAATGAATTAACACAGACTGAAAATGATACAGGTTGACGAACAAACAACGCCAATGCGTAATAAGTCCGTGTGCATCAGCGTTTTAGCAGAATATTATGCTAAACAAAGATCTTGATATTTGAAATTCTAAATTCAGGTAAATTTTCGTAAACACATTCGCCAAACTAACAAAAATAAACATACTGCGTAGTTTATTTATACATACATATATGTATATTAAAAGTACAGTATATACCAGTATTTTATATTTGTGAAATAAACCTAGAAATTTGAAACAGAAAACTTTTAATACAAGATTATGTAACCGTATACATTAAATGGTATATTTAGTATGTTCTATATACATTTATATTAAACGGTGAAAACTAACCAGTAGTTTTATGATTGTGCATTGAATATATATGGTTTGAAACCCGTGTAAACTTTATTCAAATGTTTTTATCCGAATCTGTCAAATATCTTTATAACACCTTTTGTTCTATTACTTGCTATTCCCCTTATTAGAGAGAGAGAGAGAGAGAGAGAGAGAGAGAGAGAGAGAGAGAGAGAGAGAGAGAGAGAGAGAGAGAGATCTATTTAGCAGTCCATAGAAATGCATACCACATGTAATTGCACTTGTTCCTTTATTAATTAATAATGACTTCCCCATCGTTTTGATGGTAGAAAAAGGCATACTTATAAATAAAGATCAAGTCAAGATTTCTGTCATAAATAGTGACAGAACTGAGAGTGAGATACCGCAGTACCGCAGTTAAAATCACCGATCTCTGCTACTGAACTTTAAAAAAACTTTTTTGGTCTGTCAGAGCAGAATGTAGTAGAATAATCATTTATATAACATAACTCGACAGTCAGTTTTGGTATGATGAAGAAGAAGAAGTGAGTAGAAACCTATAACCTTTTGTATGCGAACTTCGACCCAAGGGGATATGGGAAAGTATGATACGTAAGCAGGATCAAGATAACTCGTCTATCAATGATTTTGTTATTTTAAAGTTATTAATATAATAATTATAACACGATTATATTTTTTATGATGCAGGATATTTTAGAATCACAATATTTCAGAAATAAAATACAAAAGCTAACATTTTTAATAAATTATAAGTAATTCATCGAATGCAATATAATCACAAATTATGCAGGCAAAATAATAAAAATAAAAAGCTTGAAGTATAACGTAGGCAGCTAGGAATTACGTTTCCGCTTTAACTGTCATTTGTCTAATTATTATCAGGAGGGACATTAAGATTTAAATGTGCAATTACGTTTAACTGATACATATTTTGATTCTAAATCTCGTTACTTTAGATTTTGATTGAAATAAAAATAAACCTAACCTCGACGTCATTTTAGAACGAGTTGATATGTTGTTACCAATCTCAAAACTATTTTTTAAAACCTTTGAGTGAACAAGTGTCATATATATGTCCTTAACCCCTATATACCCTTTTAGTTTTTTAAGTAAACACATTTCATTCTAGATAAGTTTTTTTTGATTATTGGTATTATATTTTCCATTCTTGAAGTACACATTTTTAACATTGAATATTCAACAATGAACATGTAGCTTAAATTAGTAATTCAACATTCGATTTTAATTTCGTTTTTACATTTGCAATTCATTTCAGTAATAATACTCAATCAAAAATACCATTGAACTTATAAATTAGTCGGACCCTTAAGGCAGAACAGTAGAACTAAGGGTGGGACTTAGAATGAAGCGGAGAAAAGGTTCATAATTAGTTTGATTTAAAGGATATGCACTTAGAGCGCATCCGTCAGAATAGAATAACCGGTTTGTAGTTTTGATCTGATCGGACAAGAAACGAATAAGGAGATGCCTCTGAAAAAATCTGTCAGAAACGAAAGAATAATAATAATAATAATAATAATAATATAAAAATAATAATAATAATAATAAATACTATGAGTAAGAACAAGGTGGCTGCTGATACGCAGAAATAATAAAGGCAAAATATTTTTAGATGATTACATAAATACAAGCTTATATCATATTTTTACAGAAAACAATCTTATGAAATCAACTGAAAAAACCTGAAAAAATGAACTATGGGATATTGTTTTTTTTTTAACAAGTTCAAGTCGCGATGTAGCTATAATAGTACCAAAATATCTCCAAATTGTTATAAAGAATAAATTTTATGTTAAACATGGTTTTAGTAAATTATGCACCGACAAAAGACCATGTTAAAGATTTTTTTGCATTATTTAGTTGAAAATGTATCCTCATTTAGAGAAAAAACCCAATATTGACGGTTATTTTCATATACTTTAGGCGCAAATGATAAAAATGGGCGTAGTATTAAACCTTCTTTTGATAGAGATATTTTAAAAAGTTTATAAAGATAACGATTTATCGCATATTTAGAGATAAAATCCTGATAAGAAAATTGATAAGAAAATGTTTACTTATGAAAAAAAAATCATTATGAAAAATTTATGAAAATAATTAGTATATTGAATTTGAAAACCTCTGGAGAAATTTTACAAACAATGCTGTTCAATCTTTTAGAGTTTCACTTTGTTACTAAATAATTTAAACAGTCTTCTTTTAATCTCACCTGAACCGAAGGCTCAAGTGAGTTTTTTTTATCAAAAACAAGGCCAAGGTGACCTTTTGGTCCAAAAATCTTAAAAAAATCTTTATCAAAGAAAGATGGGGAAAAAAAATCAAAACGTTCAACAATACTTCGTCCAATAAGTGAATCATTAATTCATTTATATAAAAATGAAAGGAAAACAGGCTATATTATAATTAACAATAATGGACAGTTCTTGAAGAAATAAGAATAAACCTTGCCAGATATTTGAATCCAAGAGGTTACAAATACAGGGCATATGAAATACATTCAAAATATTTCGATTATTTTAAAACACAAAATATAGATACAATAATATATATAGATACGGGATTTTAGAAAAAAATGAGTAAATTCTGTCTTTTTACACTTATGCAATTACTTCGGTTTTCCAATAAGAGAAGCATGAAAACACACAATGTATTAATTAAAAAAAATTACTGTTACTTAGATCCAACAATTGCTTTGTATGGTTTTTTTTATAATTGGCTTTGTTTAGAATAATTGTGCAATTAGAATAAAGTATGTATATTTTGTATCGTCACCTGTTAAAATTAAAACAAAGTGCATATTTTAGCCCCGTAGCCATATAACATCATGCGGCAGATTTCAGTCATAAATTTCAGTTGAAATGAATGTTATATTTTTAACTGGGACATTTCATTTTTAATTTTTTTTAATATTTCCTGATCAAAAATAAAATTTTAATTCGGACATTTCATTATTTGACGTTTTAATACATTTACATGTATAACAGATTTAAAGATTCTTTGACCATCGATAAACATAGGAACATGAACCTCAGTTAAATTCTCGATGTTAGATCGACCGAACCCCGAAATATTTGGTCGAAGTCATTTGGACTTCGAGCCATCGAAGTTCCACTATATTTAACAAAATACCTGTTTAATTTTGCTGTGCCATATGTACACATTCCAGAAATCATTCCTCATCTGTGAAACTAAGGGCCGAAAAAATTGAAAGAAAAAAAAAAATCCAAACATTTGAAAACTAATGAATCTAAAGTTTCAAAATTATATGAATCCATAATATATATATATTTCTGAATTACGTGATTAATAGCGAAAACGCAATAAAATCATCTCAAAGGTTGCTTTTAAATTTGTAAAGATTTTATTTATAAAAACTGATTTGATCAAAATGCGAAATGCCGATTTTTTTGAGCTTTTTGAAAAATTATATTTTATCATCAAGTTAAAACTTATTTACTCATCTTTCATGGAATCCATGATTTTTTTCAAAGTTAAATACTAAATGTACTAATGTACCATGTGTCATTTGTTAAATGTGAGAATTTGACACAAATTACTTCTTTTTTAATTTTTACGTGTATAATATTAAATTTTATTTTTTTACTTGACTTTTAAAAAAATGTATCTTATCTGATTGTCTCAATATAAGTGAAAAGTTTTACTGCAGCATAAAAGTGATATTGTTGATTCTAATGTTCATAAGATATGGTTTAAGAAACGGGTAAGGAATAAAAACGTACGAACCGACAGACAGACACAGTGCGCAAACAGACAACGCCATAAAATAATAAGTAATAAATCCGAATGCGCCAGCTTTTAAAATATGCACAATATTGGGCATCAAATATCTACTGTTTTGATATGTATATTTTAAAATTCAGTCAAAGTTTTGTAATCAAATTCATCAAACTATTGGGTTTCAATACAAGCTACGTAGTTTATTAAAATATAGGATATATAATTACATAAATGTGTGGTTACAATGCACCGTACTTTTATATTTGTCAAATGAGCCTAGAAATGTTCATAACCATATAAAGATAACATTTCAATAGTATATTTATAACGTTGATTATACATGCATATCTTAATAATGAAAATGTCCCTGTACTTTTATGAATGTGCAAAAAATTGGAACTTACAAATATATGGTTTAAAAACGGTAAAATACTTAAGTGAAAAAAAAATTTTGTTAGTCATTTCTGTTGAATTTCTTTATAATACTTTTTTTCAAATTAAATTATCACTTGCAGTTGTCGTGATTTTCAGAGAGCTTCAATATGCATAACACATGCAACCGACTATTATTTAAATACGTAAATTTAATCGTTGTTTTAAATAAAGTTGAGAGGAATAACCAATAACGCCTTAGTCAAGCCTTTTCACCTATATACCTGCAGTTCGTTCTTGGATCGTAGAATAAACAGGAGTACCAGGATAAAATCAACGACCTTCTGATACTGAACTGAACAACTTTCTTTCATCTTGGTATGTCATAGCATAGTGTAATCAAATAATGGATTAAGTTAACAAACTTTGGTGGTCAGTTAAGGTAGAATGAAAAGGAAGAAGTGCCTAGTAAAATCCTCTAACCTTTAGTACTCTAATCTTGAAAAAAAGGATGAGAGAATTTGTGTTATGTAAGCAGGTTAGGGTAATTCCTTTATCGATGTTTCTGTTATGTTTCTGTTTCTGTTATTCAGAATAGTGTGTTGGTGTTTTGCAACACAGGGTAGTGTTATGCGTCTAGTGTAGCAACTCTGGGTTGCTGTCACTGGTTAGCAAAACTTGTGAAAAGAGAGCCAAGTGAGTAAGCCTCTCCTGCCAGTACATAGCCTCTACACTATCAAGATTCCTACTGTGCCTCCTCGTGACAACACATGGAACTGGAGTTTAACGGCTCCAGGCTAAACTGTAGGGGATCTCGGAGCAGCAAGGACCCCAGAGATGCAGTATGCAGGCCCACTGGCGAGTTGAACATGCCCTGATGCTCATCAACCTTGCCCTAGCTATGGGAAAAATAGCCGGTCATGTTGGACTGTTAGCCTGCAAAAGGCAACTACCTAGGTGAAGATTCAAATTTACTGGTAGATCTATCTCGTTAGCTTGGGAGGCAGTAGATCTAGTCGAAGGAAACCATAAACAAATTACCCTTGTGTTCCAGGTTTGGGGTTGGCGTGGTGCTAACTACTTCACCTATGAAAAGAAACTAGTTACGGAAACTTTAACAGCCTTATGTGCCATCAGGCACGACGAAGATAAGTAAGTATTGAGAAAAAAGTCAGCATAATTTTTATAGCGCAGGATAATTTGGAAACACGGTATAACGAGATATAGAGATAGAACAGTTTTTTTTTTAAGTTGGTGATTAGATACACATTGACATTGAATCCAGTATAGTTACACACAAGAAATAACCAACTAGGAATATGAAGTATACATTACGTAATTTCGTCGTTCCATTACTTGTCAATTATCTAATTATTATCCGAACAAACATTAAAATTTGAATGAAGTACATGTACGTAAATATGAAATATGTTTAGATTCTAAATCTCGTTACTATAGATTTTGATTAGAACAAATAATCTTACCTTGACGGTCCTTGAGAAAGAGTTGACATGTTATTACAAGTCTTATAACTATTTTTAAAACCTTAAACCTTTTTAAATTGTAATTCGAGTGAACAAGGAAGTAAGTTAATTTTTAAAACCATTCTATCATATCTACGTCGTGGATCGATATAAGACATTTTAGGTTTTTAAGTAAACACATTTTATTCTAGCCTAGAGAGGTTTTTTAGATAAATCAGGTTTATTAAAACAGAAAAATATCTACGGTTTATTAATGATTGTCTCTTTTTCAAAACCATATACTTTATATTTGAAGTACACAATTCAATATTTAACATTAAATCTATAACTTTAACACCTATAAGTATACTCAGCATCAAAACTTCAATGCTTCAAAAAGCACATATGTAAGACAGTTTAAAATTGGGTAATTGAATTGTTGGGTCCCTGTGAAGATTCATTGTGACTAAATAGTCAAACTTTTAACGTGTTTAATGGCAATGTCACTAGTACGCTTGCCCTCAATAAATTGGTGGTAACGTTTGTAATAAACATAATTTGATTTGTAATTTTAGTTATAAAAATAACGTGATATATAATTTTAACCTGTAAGTCCCATTGGGCACAGATGTCAAGTTTACTCTGTATTGCAATCAGGTAGCTTTGACCATTGAAAAATGCAAACAAGTTGTCTATTATTAGTAACGAGGAAGGTGAAGCTTTTTGATTGAGTGATTAGACTGGCTGGATTGTTTGTAGTTTGCTGTAGCAACTCTGGGTTGCTGTCACTGGTTAGCAAAACTTGTGAAAAGAGAGCCAAGTGAGTAAGCCTCTCCTGCCAGTACATAGCCTCTACACTATCAAGATTCCTACTGTGCCTCCTCGTGACAACACATGGAACTGGAGTTTAACGGCTCCAGGCTAAACTGTAGGGGATCTCGGAGCAGCAAGGACCCCAGAGATGCAGTATGCAGGCCCACTGGCGAGTGGAACATGCCCTGATGCTCATCAACCTTGCCCTAGCTATGGGAAAAATAGCCGGTCATGTTGGACTGTTAGCCTGCAAAAGGCAACTACCTAGGTGAAGATTCAAATTTACTGGTAGATCTATCTCGTTAGCTTGGGAGGCAGTAGATCTAGTCGAAGGAAACCATAAACAAATTACCCTTGTGTTCCAGGTTTGGGGTTGGCGTGGTGCTAACTACTTCACCTATGAAAAGAAACTAGTTACGGAAACTTTAACAGCCTTATGTGCCATCAGGCACGACGAAGATAAGTAAGTATTGAGAAAAAAGTCAGCATAATTTTTATAGCGCAGGATAATTTGGAAACACGGTATAACGAGATATAGAGATAGAACAGTTTTTTTTTAAGTTGGTGATTAGATACACATTGACATTGAATCCAGTATAGTTACACACAAGAAATAACCAACTAGGAATATGAAGTATACATTACGTAATTTCGTCGTTCCATTACTTGTCAATTATCTAATTATTATCCGAACAAACATTAAAATTTGAATGAAGTACATGTACGTAAATATGAAATATGTTTAGATTCTAAATCTCGTTACTATAGATTTTGATTAGAACAAATAATCTTACCTTGACGGTCCTTGAGAAAGAGTTGACATGTTATTACAAGTCTTATAACTATTTTTAAAACCTTAAACCTTTTTAAATTGTAATTCGAGTGAACAAGGAAGTAAGTTAATTTTTAAAACCATTCTATCATATCTACGTCGTGGATCGATATAAGACATTTTAGGTTTTTAAGTAAACACATTTTATTCTAGCCTAGAGAGGTTTTTTAGATAAATCAGGTTTATTAAAACAGAAAAATATCTACGGTTTATTAATGATTGTCTCTTTTTCAAAACCATATACTTTATATTTGAAGTACACAATTCAATATTTAACATTAAATCTATAACTTTAACACCTATAAGTATACTCAGCATCAAAACTTCAATGCTTCAAAAAGCACATATGTAAGACAGTTTAAAATTGGGTAATTGAATTGTTGGGTCCCTGTGAAGATTCATTGTGACTAAATAGTCAAACTTTTAACGTGTTTAATGGCAATGTCACTAGTACGCTTGCCCTCAATAAATTGGTGGTAACGTTTGTAATAAACATAATTTGATTTGTAATTTTAGTTATAAAAATAACGTGATATATAATTTTAACCTGTAAGTCCCATTGGGCACAGATGTCAAGTTTACTCTGTATTGCAATCAGGTAGCTTTGACCATTGAAAAATGCAAACAAGTTGTCTATTATTAGTAACGAGGAAGGTGAAGCTTTTTGATTGAGTGATTAGACTGGCTGGATTGTTTGTAGTTTGCTGTAGCAACTCTGGGTTGCTGTCACTGGTTAGCAAAACTTGTGAAAAGAGAGCCAAGTGAGTAAGCCTCTCCTGCCAGTACATAGCCTCTACACTATCAAGATTCCTACTGTGCCTCCTCGTGACAACACATGGAACTGGAGTTTAACGGCTCCAGGCTAAACTGTAGGGGATCTCGGAGCAGCAAGGACCCCAGAGATGCAGTATGCAGGCCCACTGGCGAGTGGAACATGCCCTGATGCTCATCAACCTTGCCCTAGCTATGGGAAAAATAGCCGGTCATGTTGGACTGTTAGCCTGCAAAAGGCAACTACCTAGGTGAAGATTCAAATTTACTGGTAGATCTATCTCGTTAGCTTGGGAGGCAGTAGATCTAGTCGAAGGAAACCATAAACAAATTACCCTTGTGTTCCAGGTTTGGGGTTGGCGTGGTGCTAACTACTTCACCTATGAAAAGAAACTAGTTACGGAAACTTTAACAGCCTTATGTGCCATCAGGCACGACGAAGATAAGTAAGTATTGAGAAAAAAGTCAGCATAATTTTTATAGCGCAGGATAATTTGGAAACACGGTATAACGAGATATAGAGATAGAACAGTTTTTTTTTAAGTTGGTGATTAGATACACATTGACATTGAATCCAGTATAGTTACACACAAGAAATAACCAACTAGGAATATGAAGTATACATTACGTAATTTCGTCGTTCCATTACTTGTCAATTATCTAATTATTATCCGAACAAACATTAAAATTTGAATGAAGTACATGTACGTAAATATGAAATATGTTTAGATTCTAAATCTCGTTACTATAGATTTTGATTAGAACAAATAATCTTACCTTGACGGTCCTTGAGAAAGAGTTGACATGTTATTACAAGTCTTATAACTATTTTTAAAACCTTAAACCTTTTTAAATTGTAATTCGAGTGAACAAGGAAGTAAGTTAATTTTTAAAACCATTCTATCATATCTACGTCGTGGATCGATATAAGACATTTTAGGTTTTTAAGTAAACACATTTTATTCTAGCCTAGAGAGGTTTTTTTAGATAAATCAGGTTTATTAAAACAGAAAAATATCTACGGTTTATTAATGATTGTCTCTTTTTCAAAACCATATACTTTATATTTGAAGTACACAATTCAATATTTAACATTAAATCTATAACTTTAACACCTATAAGTATACTCAGCATCAAAACTTCAATGCTTCAAAAAGCACATATGTAAGACAGTTTAAAATTGGGTAATTGAATTGTTGGGTCCCTGTGAAGATTCATTGTGACTAAATAGTCAAACTTTTAACGTGTTTAATGGCAATGTCACTAGTACGCTTGCCCTCAATAAATTGGTGGTAACGTTTGTAATAAACATAATTTGATTTGTAATTTTAGTTATAAAAATAACGTGATATATAATTTTAACCTGTAAGTCCCATTGGGCACAGATGTCAAGTTTACTCTGTATTGCAATCAGGTAGCTTTGACCATTGAAAAATGCAAACAAGTTGTCTATTATTAGTAACGAGGAAGGTGAAGCTTTTTGATTGAGTGATTAGACTGGCTGGATTGTTTGTAGTTTGCTGCAGACATGGTTGAGTATTGGACAAAGGCGTGTTTAATCAGAAAATGGCAACCTTCAGTTGCTTTAGTTTTCTTTTTGTCAGGGAGGGAGTTTACTTTTTTATTCGACTTGTGTGCCCTTTTTAATGTATTGGGGTTTTATTTTTAATTTCTATATAAATTGTTGGTTTGAAATAGTGGATTTCGGTTTTGTATAAAGTCTTGGCAATGGTAGAAACATTCTTTTAAGAAAAACTGCCTGGAATTCTATAAAAATGTTGTTTATGCTAGACATTCCATAAAAGTTTTATTCGAAGTATTTTTAGGGAAAATTTATATATATATATATATATATATATATATATATATATATATATATATATATGATATAAATTTTGAACTTTAGATGAATTAATTTTAAACTGTTTGGGTTATGTTTTTATCTACCAATATTTTCGGTCATTAGTATCACTGATGAGGAAAAATTTTCGAAATGTGCACATATGACACATGAAAATTTAACATGTAAATATTATATATATATATGTAAAGTAATATTGTAAGTCATGTCTATTAAAGTTAAAACAGGACAATAGTACCTACCTCCTATTCCAATTTCATCGTTGATGAACCTTTCAGTCGAATTGCTATAGATTTCGTTGGACAATTACCTTTGACAAATGAGCGAAAGGAAAACCGTTGGATATTGGTTTGTGTGGATTATGCAACAAGGTAGCCAGAGGGGTTTGCATAAAAAATAAAGAATCTAAAAGAGTTACAGCAGCACTTGTGATAATGGATTTACAAATATGTATACCTATAAAGATCAAGTTAGATCAGATATCAAATTTTATGTCAGATGTTTTAAGAAGATATTTAGTCTTTTTAAGTTTTAAGATTAAAACTATGCTCAACTTCTTAACACCCGCAGCCTAATTGTCTTGTAGAAAAGTTTAAATACACACCTAAATCAATGATTTCAACTTAGAAATATGTTGTGTCAGAGCCAAGAAGCTAGGTACCTTATGATACAACCGGATTTTCTCCATTTGAATTGATGTATGGGCGTCATATCAGAGGGCCTTTTTTGTGCCTAAGGAGAATTGGTGAGAATCATTAGATGAATCATCATTAGTAGCAAGAAAGGTTTATATTAGATACTTGAGGCACAAAAAAAACTATTGAAGACATTGTTAGGCAAAACAAAATCTCTACTAAAAAACGTTAAAACATACTGTTTAAAGAAAAACTAGAAAGAGAGAATTAAATGTAGGTATGAAAGTATTGGTCATGCTACCCAACCAGCATATTTCTAGGTTAGTATATCAGTTAATAGGTCCATATGAAGCATCAAGTAAATAAATCAAGTAGATTATAATGAAAAGCGAAATACATGTTTCATGCTTAAGATATGACAGAGATAAGGCGAGTAAAAAGATCAGAAAATACAACTATTGGCATGTCTAAATGTTATAGGAAGTATAGTATAGATGAACCTGTACATTCAAAACCATTTCCAACACCTTATGCACTGAAGAAATAGGTAAAGAAAGAGATGCAAGAAATAAGGGATTTAGGCTTCATAAAAGATTCAGCCGATATTCTGTACCTATACTGTTCTTTACGAAGCTCGATTTAAGCTTAAGGTTAGTAGTGGATTATAGGCTTCTCAATGCTCAAACAGTCTTTGATCCAAGACCAATGTCTCAAATTGATGTTATATTAAACAGAGTAAGCACAGCAAAATGTATTAGTTAATTAGACTCAACAAAGTGTTAAAATCAAGTGCCTCTTGATGAAGATGCTTAGCAAAAAGCTTTTTTATAATTCTTTTAGACAATACAGGTTTATTGTAATGCCATTATTTTCCATTCGCCTACGGCACTTCTAGGTATCCATAGCATAATTTTTTGACTTACTGGTGAAGTATCTCAGTTTAAAGAACAATAAAAAACCCGTGATGGAGACATGCCTCACTGCACCCACACCCTAGTATATAAGCCCCGTTCCACGTGTATCCAACATCTTTTTTCTTGAGTTTTGGTAAAGTATACATCGTTTGTATCTTATTGCTGTTTTTTGGCAACATATTTTAATTTTTTGCACGTTACATTTATTATTATTTGGCTAGTTATTCCTGTGTGTTATACGCTTATGTGACGTTGTTTGTTATGGCTGACAGAAAAGACGACGTCCTTTCCATTTTTGACGAGTGGGAAGATTCGGTTGGTTTTGGTGATGATAATTTTGATGTTCCTACTCAGCCAACGCCCATAATCACTCGTGCTAAAAAAGCAAACGAGTTAAGTAATTTCACAAAACGTAATGTCGTAAATGTAGTTCAAGATGAACTTCCGGTTTCCAGTGGTAATAATGTAAACAATAAAGTGAAGAGCCGATCTAATACTAACCCTGCGAAAGGGAAAGCTCCCAAGCGGAAGAAATCTGTCTCGGGAAAAGGGGTAAATAGCAATAACAATAATAATGTTAATGTAAATTTGTTGAAAAAACAATTAGGTTTGAACGAGGTTTTAGATTGTATTAATAACCTTACTAACGTAGTTAATAGCTTGAAGCCGACTAATGTCGTTAATTCTTCTTATGAACGGCCAATGTCGCCCATTGTAAATGGAAAAGACAACATGCCGTGTACATCTATTCAGACAGATAACATTTTAGATGATTTTGATTTAGATTCTTTTCCATTGGGTCAATCACGTACTGTGGAAGTTAATGTATCTTTGACCAATGATCTTGAAGGTACAGCCAGAGACTTTTTTGAGACTTATGATAATAATGTCAATCAGAGTAATGTTGTAAATGGCCCTCAGAATAATGATTCCTTGGACTTTAATGCAGATGCCATAAAGCATGGATGATGCTTCAGTTGGAGAAGCAGTTAAAGCCATTTTGGCTAAGATTGTAAATTCGGCTTGTGTCAAAAAAGTCGAGGCTCAGAAATTTACTGAGCTTACTACAAAATTCCCAAGGCCAAGTAACTGCGAATATTTGACACCGGCTAGAGTAAACTGTGAGATTTGGAATAATTTTCCTCAGAGGCCTCGTACAAATGATTCAGTGTTTCACGGTATTCAAAAGGTTATTGGCACTGCTTTTGTTCCTTTGATTAAAATGGCGATCTCGATTGCTGATGGTTATACCAAAAATCAGGAGTTTAAAGTGTATATTCTTGATGTTTTTTGTCTTATTGGCCATGCCGTGTGTAGTTTGTCTATTAAGCGACAGCATACTTTAAAACCCCATAGTCTTAAGAAATATAAGAATTTGGTCAGTGATGAGGAAATATAAGAATTTGGTCAGTGATGAGATCCCTATTACCAAATTTTTATTTGGTGACGATATTAATAAAAGTCTGAAAGATATGAAGGATTTAGGTGGCATAACTGTGGTCTCTGAAAGATTTTCAAATCGGGACAGTGATTTAAACTACAAATGCCCGGTCAGAGGACAGGGCATGTTCAGGAGCAGAGGTTTCAGGCGATACTCACAGAGGTTCAGCCGGGCCAGGTCATGGAAACCCAGACAAGGGCACAACACTCCCAGCAACAATGAAACCAATCAGTGAAGGTAAAATCTTTGAAAAACTGTTATAATGCATGGTTTGAGATTTCTAGTGATCGGTGGGTGTTGGAGACAATCCAAAATGGTTACTCAATAGAATTTTTATCTCCTCCTGTTCAATATAGACTGCCTAATGAGATTAATTTTTCCACTGAAATGCAGAGTATTATAGACATTTAAGTAAAGGAATTAATATCCAAAGTAGCAGTAATTGAGGTCAACCAATTAAAAGATAAGTTTTTATCCAATGTTTTTATTGTACCAAAAAAGAATGGAAAGTTTAGGCCTGTTATTAATTTGAAATCTTTGAATTTGTTCGTTCAATATGAGCATTTCAAGCAAGAAACATTTAATTTTGTATTAGATCTCATCAAGGGTGATTTTTTTTACCTCTATTGACCTCAAGGATGCATATTTTAGTATTGCTATGCATCAAAATTGTCAAAAATATTTGAGATTTACTTGGAAAGGTAGAATTTTCAAGTTTGTTTCTTTGCCTTTTGGTTTGTCTTCAGCACCACGGATTTTCACCAAAATGTTAAAGCCAATTTATAGATTTTTTTAGGCAAAATGGTATTCGCTGTAACTACTATATTGATGACTCATAAATAATGAATCAAGTTTATGAAGTTTGTGTTGAAAATTCAAAGACTATGTTCAATAAGTTAGAGGAATTAGGTTTCATTGTAAATTTAGAGAAATCTGTACTGGTTCCTTCTCAACAGATAGTATTTTTTGCTTTCCTTATAGACACAGTAAAATTCATGGTATTCCTAACTGATGAAAAGGTTAACAGAATCCTTTGTTAAGCTTTAGATCTTTTGTCCTTACAATTAGTATCCCTAGAAAAGTTAGCATCCTTTATAGGTATGCTTATTAATGCATTTTATGCAGTGTAACAGGCACCTCTGCATTATAGGATTTTAAAATTTGAAAAGTTGTCAGGGTTATCCAGAAATGACAATAATTTTTATGTCAAACTTATGTTGTCAGTTAATACTAGGCAAGTAATTCAATGGTGGTTTGATAACTTGAAAATTTGCAACGGTAAGAAAATTAGACCACCCAATCAGTGAAGGTAAAATCTTTGAAAAACTGTTATAATGCATGGGTTGAGATTTCTAGTGATCGGTGGGTGTTGGAGACAATCCAAAATGGTTACTCAATAGAATTTTTATCTCCTCCTGTTCAATATAGACTGCCTAATGAGATTAATTTTTCCACTGAAATGCAGAGTATTATAGACATTTAAGTAAAGGAATTAATATCCAAAGTAGCAGTAATTGAGGTCAACCAATTAAAAGATAAGTTTTTATCCAATGTTTTTATTGTACCAAAAAAGAATGGAAAGTTTAGGCCTGTTATTAATTTGAAATCTTTGAATTTGTTCGTTCAATTAGGGGAGCAGCTTCTTTAGCTGCCTTTAGTTAGGTGTCTCAGTTAAGGACATTATGAAAACTGCAAGTTGGTCTTCGTCACAGATGTTTTATAAATTTTATTATCGTGAGAATGTCACTTCACTGAAAAGTTTTTCAAATGCCATACTTATTAATGTTTGACCTCTAAGGTGATGTACGAAGAACATAAATTTATTATGTATGAGTTAAAATACACATGAAGCAGTAATTATATTATTTTGAAATGTTTATATTTGTTTATTTGTTGTCATTTCTTTAAACATGCTATGGATACCTAGAAGTGACGTAGGCGAATGGAAAATAATGCCCCCTCATCCAAGCTTTAGTGATGGATGTGGGGCATTATTTGAATGAGCCGGAGTCTCGAGAGGTATCCACCCACCCAATCTATTGGTTGTTTTTCCACCCTGGTTTATAATGACAACAAATGGTTTTTTAAAAAGATGTCGGATACACGTTGAACGGGGCTTATATACTAGGGTGTGGGTACAGTAAGGCATGTCTCCAGCACGGATTTTTTATTGTTCTTTTAACTGAGATACTTCACCAGTAAGTCAAGAAATTATGCTATGAATACCTCTAGAGCCTCCGGCTCATTCAAATAATGCCCCACACCGCTTCACTTTTTTGATTGAAGTTCACGTGTATAACATATTTTGCCAGTTTGAAAAGTTTTTACTTTGTTTTTTGGAATTGTGATATGGACAAGGACTGGTATGTTTGTTTTATTTTAATTATATATCACTAAAGCTTGGATGAGGGGGGCATTTTGAATGGTCCGCGCAGGGACTACTTTTGTTTAGCTAACCAATAAGGTTTCAAAGGGATTTGAAGATTTTGCAGAGTCATTTATAGATGACATTTGTGATTACAATTACAACACTTGCGTATTGTGTTTCAAGCGCTTAGAAATGCACATTTATCTGCTAAGCAAAGCAAAGGAAGCTTTAGATATGCAAAATAAACTTCCTTAGGACATGTTGTAGGCAATGATGTTATTAAACCTGCAATAGATAAATAAAGAATGTATAAAAACTCAGATTCTAGACCTAAAAGACAAGTAAGATTATTCATGGGTCGGAAAGGGTTTTAAAGAAGTTTAAGAACTTAGGGTTGTCCTGACAGCTTTGACCATTGAAACATGCAAATAGGTTAACGTATATTTGGAAAGGAAAGTGTAGTTTTGGCTGTCTTGATTATGAGTGGTTAGACTGGCTGCAGTTTGCAGCAAACACGGGTATTGGAAACAGTCATGTTACATTATAACGTGAAAACTTTATCCTCAGGTGCTATAGTTTGCTTTTTTGTCACGCAGAGAGTTTATTTATTTGTCTCGTATAAATATTTTGTTTATTTTTTTCAAAATTTATTTATGTATAAAGGTGTGGTTTTAATATTAGTCATCAAACATCGACAGCTTTGATTTTAAATTTTAAAAGTTTCCGAAAACACACTGTTTGAGGTAAATACAAACTACGTAATTCATTTTTATTACATTTTATTAATTAACAACATGTGTTATTGAAACTATACGTAAAAATCTGCCTCACTAATTAATTCACAAAACTGGGCCATTATGAGATAAACTGGGCCAATATGAAAAAACTGAGCCATTATGGGCGCGTGCAACTATTATGACGTCATTTCATTATATATTAAAAAAAACAAAATGGCTGATCACATGGCGTTCACATATTCTAAAAAGGGTAAGTGCCAATTGAACATTTTTTATTACAAAATATGCTTATTTATGTGGAAACGTCGCTTTTGTTTTAAAAAAATTATTATCGATAAAAGTATCACAAAAATAGACAAAAAAGCTACACATTTTAATTCACCCGTCTCTCATGTCTTGTAAGCGTTATCGTTTCTTGTGTCGCAGTATGTTTACAAACGGACGTAAACAACTTGGAATAGATGCAACGAATAATAGACAAACATGTTTGTTTTGGAGAAAGCATGCTCGAGGTTTTGTCACATGGTGTAAGTCTGTATGAAATAATGACAGAAATTGAAGATTCTGTCAATATTCCCATCGGAATTTTTTTACCGGGTGAGTTTTGTAATTGTTATCACAAATATTGTCAATATGACACACCTCGGCCAAATAACTCGGCCAATATGAAAATACCTGATTAATAATATAATAATATAATATTATATCACATCACATCACATCACATCACAACACATTACATTACATGATATAAAAAAAATAAAACAAACATACCAGTCCTTGTCCATATCACAATCCCAAAAACAAAGTAAAAACTTTGCAAACTGGCAAAATATGTGATACACGTGAACTTCCATCATGGAAGTGAGGCCGGGTGCTCCGGAAGGGTAAGCACCTCCTGTTTAGCTAGCTACACCCGTCTTTTATATTACATTATATTATATTATATATATTATATTATATTATATTATATTATATTATATTATTTATATTATATTATATTTATATTATATTATATTATATTATATTATATTATATTATATTATATTATATTATATTATATTATATTATATTATATTTTATTTTATTTTATTTTATTTTATTTTATTTTAATAAATTTTATGATTTTTTAAATATAAAACAAATTAATTTGACAATATCAAACCAAAATATAGCGTTTAAATCAGGAATGTGATGATTAAATCCTCAACCCAAAAGGATTATATTGATAAAAAGAGATACTAACATCTTCTAAAACGCTTTTATTGATATAAAAACAATAAAACAAACACACCAGTCCTTGTCCTGAAATTGAGACTTTTAAATTAAAAAAACAAATGAGGCTTTATATTTACAATAATTTTGGTTGCTAAGAACCCTCCAATAGTACCTTAATCACAATCAGAAATGCTATATCAAGGAACAAATTAGCGTTTCTCTTTTTTGTCTGGCTTAGATTTTTTTTATTTATTTGCATTGTGTTTTTGCTTTTATTGGATATTACCAGGGTTTTTTTTAGTTAAAAATCCTCTTTTCTTATATTACTGCTTATATGTTTGCCCTTTCTAGGTTGGAATTTAAGTTTGAAGTAAATAAGCATTGCTTAATATATTGTATTGATGAGGAAACTCAATAATAAGTAAGGCACATGGTAGTTGCATTTATACAAATAATAATATTGTTGAGGAATGACTTTCTAAAATGTGCACATTTCGGTACATCATAATTAAACAGGTATTTCTGTTCGATGTTGGTATGTCCCTTGCAATTAAACTCATTCATATTAATAACGATAAAACTATTATATTGAAAGTAACATATGTAATCAGCAGCTTAATACAGTGATGTAGAAACATGCCTGACTGATCAGATACAATATAACCCTATTTTACAGCTAAATGTTTAAAATCAATGCATATGCGTCTTTCTCTTATGTCTAAAACTTCAACCGATAAACCAATTATAGAAAATCGCCCCGCTTGACCTGACGGTATACTCATTATTTTCAAACGACCACCGCTCTCAGTACTTTGATTTCATTATAAAACGCAGTTTGTAACTTAAACATGCATCTGTTAAAAGGCTAAAACAAACAGTACCGGAAAACAATTACTGTTGAAAACAATCTTATGTACATTATGAGTTCATTAAGGAACAACTTCGATAAGATACATTAATATTATTAAAAGGATCACTCAACTATCAAACAAGAAGAGAAATACGTCGGCATTTCGATTTTAAATTTCTTTTGCACATTTTACAAAACCGGTTATATTTAAGTATTTACCCGTCTACATAACTTTGTTTATCTAAACGAAACCAGGTATGTTCTTTTATACTGTGGTGTTTTTGTTTGCCTTAAACATGCCATTGAGTACATTATAAAGTCAGAGATATGTGATCCGAGTACTTGAAATTATTTTTTTTGTAAATCGATATAAATGTTATTATTAAACAAGTACGATTCTATTTAGCTTAAACATGCAATTTAGAAAGAAATGTTCCTAAATATGTGATGAAGAACAACGTGTTGATAGCACAAATTTCAGATACAAGTACATATTAACAACATTTGAAAACAGACAAACACAAAGTCAATTTGTATATTGTGGTATATTGTGCTGGATTTCTTCGGGATTGATATTATGGTAAACTTCTTATTACAAAGAAATATGTCGGATTTAAAAGGACTCCTGTCGAAACCGATGTACGTCTTCAGGCTGTATTTCTACAACATAAACTATATTCCATTTTTTAATTACACACGAACACATTTTACTTTCGTAAATTTTATTTTTTATCTTTTTTTGTCAATAAACACAAATCCAAAATAATATATTACTAGCAACATGCTCATCCGGTAAAAAGATTCTGATGGGAATAGTCATGGTGATCTGCATGCGAAAATTATAATTTGGCTTAAGCTGCCAGGAAGAAGTATAGTTTAAAAAGATAGAAATATAAAAATATAATTTTTTTTTTGAATAGATGACGGGTGTAGCTAGCTGGACAGGAGATGCTAACCTTTCTACAGCACACGGCCACATTTGCTTGATGGAAGTTCACGTATTTTACTATAGTCAGTTTTCAAAATGTTTACTTTTTTGTGGGGGGGATTTAGACGTGGACTTGTATGTTTGAGTTTTATTTTGTTTTCAAAAGGAATTCGGATAGAGTTTGATACTATACTCAGGTTTGTTGTGTGCCCAAACCACCCACTGATAATGTTTTTCTATTGTTGTTTATGGTTTTTTGTATAACATGAAATTTTGTTCAAAGTTACGTTTTCAATTTTCGTAAACTTTGTGGAAACTGTTGAATTTTGAAATTAATTTCAGAAAACGTAACAAATTATTTAAAGAGCCCCCTTAATTAAGTTGCATACTGGTACTATCATCGATGGTTAAGGAATGTTTATCAATCCTAAAAGTCTTTCCATACTACCGCAAGAGACTTTGAAGAATTGTAAGATATGAAAATATCTCATCCGACATATATAAATATGAAGCGAGTGGTACACAGATGAAATGTTGCAATTTTTGGTTTATTAAATAAGACAGGGTTAATCTGTCCAAATAGTATTTTTTATGTAGTACACAAATGGTCAGAAATTAATTTCCTATAATTATCATAAGAGTGTTGTTTTTAAGATTTAATTGATTGTATATTCAATGTCGTACACCTTTAAATAATGGTCAGAAATTCGTTCAGCATAACTATCCAGTAAATTATTAACTGAAATTTTCTAATAGATAAAATGCTGTATAAATTTCAAAATTGGTTACAACGCGGTACAAACCAATGCTTAAAAAGGAGTAAAAACTAAAACGATCCCAAGTTATGTCCCCCCGAGCATGTCCAAAACAAAATGGTAACTATTAAAAGTAATGACCATTACTCGCTTATTGTTCCAGTAAGTTGCTTACCAATTCCAAATTAGAAGATTTTTAATAAAAGTTATAAGATAAATTTCTAATTTCTAAACCGTAATGACAGAATGGTGTAAAGATATTCTTTAAATGAAAGCGTGTCACTTCTTTAAGATCATTTGGAGAATTTTCTTTTTCGTTGACCTGACTGCTTGGTAAAGCTATCACTCTAATGTACTAAGTGGTCTGGAATGTCTGAGACACTTGAGTTTGTGTAAATATTTAACTTTAGGATTGAAAATGGTCTCGTTATGAGTAGCTGAAAATTGTTTTTCCGACATAAAACAACATCCAATCAACAATCTATCCATTCAACCATCCAACCTTAATCCTAGATTTATCAGCAATTGCTCCCATAGCATTATTAATTGGTTAATAATTAAATGACCCGCGATGACAAAATGTCTGTTTAAATAAGCAAATGTTTTGTAAATTTTCAAGGAAGTTTTTTCAAAAGGATGTTTTTTATCCAACTAAATCTGTTATTCTTGTTTTTTAATGATTACTATCACTAAAATATTTTAAAATTTAACTCTACTTATTTCCATTAGGAAATTTATATACGATTTAAAGCTGCATTAAGTTTTTTAATTTTCCGATTTTTTTTTTTTTTTTTTTTGATTTTCTAAAATTATATTTTTTTAAAAAATAGATAACTTCTAATCACGATCCGTGAGATTAATTTTCTAAATTTCATTCCTTTTAGCTGTAAAAAACGAAATCCTTTAACCGGTTGGTCAGTGTTTAACGATGATTATTGTGAGCTTAGATCATACGCAAGGATGTACGGAGACAGCCATAAATCGAAGGTGAAATATGACAAATTGCATTAATTGTCCGTCATTAATATCCAGATGTATTTGGAATGGTGTTATGTATCCCATACTAAGTCACAAATGACAAATTCAACGAGTTTCTGTGTTTAATTTATCGTATTTCACCGTTTTGAAAGTTGTGTTTAAATGACCCGGTTTTTTGTGACATAACCATGTTCTAATAATAAAAAAAAAAATAAAACAAACATACCAGTCCTTGTCCATATCACAATCCAAAAGACAAAGCAAAAACTTTGCAAACTGGCAAAACATGTTATACACGTGAACTTCCATCGAGGAAGTGAGGCCGGGTGCTCCGGAAGGGTAAGCACCTCCTGTCTAGCTAGTTACACCCGTCACGTGCAAGTCAATTTTGAGAATGAAAGGAACAAAGAACTATGGTAAGTCAAATATATCCAGGATAAGTTGGGATACAGTGACTACATCTATATATTAGATCCCACATGGTACATCTGGCTGGGAAATTATTATTGTTTCTGTATTTATTCGAGCTTTTATAGTTGAACCAAATGTAACATTGCTCATTTGGAACATTATTTAATAGATTAGCACCGTTTTAATTTTTTCTTTGGAAAACTTAATGCAGCTTTATCCCTTCCGGCAGAGTTGTCAAAATATGCGTTACTTAACTTAAAGAATGCTTATTTTTCCATTTTCAGCTCAAATCATCCATCTCTTCTCTTTTGAGCAACATGCAAACTTTTCATAACTTTTTTATAACACCAGAAAGTCTTCACGATAAAGTAAGAGTTTAACTCAGTTAATTCAAGTACATCTTCAAGCGAAACAATTGAACACTGTTATATGCATAAGATTTACAGACTTTTTCATTTCTACATAAATAAACGTGACATAACAGTATAAATGTAAGAAAGCAATATAAAAATGTTAAGAGACCACAATTCTACTTTACGCACTATAACAACTACACAAATTAGTAATTTTAAGTTTTAAAAAAATTGCAATTAACAATTGCATACTGTTAAATTTAATAAGCCTACTTTTCCTTTGTTTCAATTTGGGTCTTACATAAACAATTGTCTTGTAAATTGTACTTTTTCAACAGAACATTACAAAATTACGAATTATTAATCACACACAGAGTATAACTGAAAGAAGTGGCAGAATATTTGCCATTGACATCTAGTTATCATAGATTGGAAATTTTAAAGTTGAGAGTGAATAAAGACATAAATCCATTTTAGATACAATTTGATTTATGGTAAACTGTTATTTGTGAAATTCTGTAATTTAAGAAATGAACAGAATGTTTTTATGATAATTGATGTATTACTTGAAAACCGGTGTGCAGACTTTTTAATCCGCGTACTTCGATACTTATACTTCGATGATCATATAAATTTCGTTCATTTCTTATAATTTAATCTAATAAATTTTAAAAAAATCTAAGAAAACAATACAAAGCAAATTGTTATTAAATTTCGATATTTTAATAGTTCAACATATCAAATACAGCGTAGTAATACAACATAGTTACGAGCTCCCTAGTAGCCACCGATTGTCTAGCTTTCTAAGCACGACGCCATTTTGCGTTGGTCCATGAAAAGTTAATGAGCGCTAATTTTTTAATTGGAACACACAGTTATTGAAGTTTGAATTAGATAGAAATCCACTGGATAGTAAATTGCTACTGTTCAGCGATAATGGACCTTGTACAGAGTATGTAGAACAGGGATTGCTTCTATGGTTTTCATGGGATGGTACAGAAAAAATGGCAGTATTTTGAAATTGTTTAGACGATCACTTAAGAACAGAAAGTGTTGTCCTCAGATGACGTTTTTGGAATGAAGAACAGTGTCTATCATAACTGTGGACAGGGCTTTCACTGTGTCAACTCCACAACAGAGTCGTTAAGTTTTTGAATTGCAATGGTTCGGAGACTATGAGATGTATAGGTTTGTGAACAACCAGAATTTCTAGTTATATCTGGCAAGAATATAGTAAATTGATACTGCTTGACTGGCGTGTCAGTATACCAAGTAGCTTCCTCATTCAGCGATGTTGATGTCGCTTTATAGGCTAGCAGTGATTGAAAAGGGATTTGGAAGTTGTGGTTGTTTAGAATATAAGGAGTCTGAGAAAATTAACAGGACACGTTAGATATCATTATATGCATTCATTCTCTTATCGGCATGATCTTCGTCATTTTCAAACCACCCTTGTCTAGTTCTTTCTATCATTTCATGGGTAGGTTGGACAAATTCTACATCATTTTCGTATCAACAAAACATAAAGGAATTTAAGTTCAATTCACGATGGAATTCTAATTCTCTTGACACAAAATAGATGCTTATATCGTGCCATACACGGTTCCCTAAAGAAAATAAAATTAATATATAATACAAATACCAGTTAAATTTTGATGTTCCAGATGTGTACATTTCGAAAATTCATTCCTCATCAGTGACACTAAGACCGATAAGTTTGATACATAAATAATATAAGCCAAACAGTTGAAAATAATGAATCTAAAGTTTCAAAATTATATAAATCCAAATCCAGCTAAGGAATGATGTGCATGAGGGAACAAACCTTAGTTTTAAATTAATTCCAAATTTTAGACGACAGAAAATTTTGCTAAATGGTACATGCTAATGGATTTGTCATCTTGATAAGGGCAAGAACTGATTTTTACTAAATCGTCAGAATTTGTAGTAGCCTTATGTTTTGTTGGCAGACAGACCTTGTTTAAAATTCTGCTTTAATTACCCATTCAGTGTTATATTAGCAGGTTTAGTTGTTTTATCTCTCTCACAATGTCAATGTCGCGTCCTAAATCTTATAAATGTCTTGCGGATTTTATACTCTCTTTCTCTCTGTCAGCATGACAGAAATAGACATGGTAAGCTTAATGGTAAAGCATTAAAATTAGCTTTCTAAGATCAAGTTTCGAATCCTGGTCAATACGTTGTGTTGTGTGATTCTAACTCTGGCCGTCTGAAATTCTGTATTTATTTATTTTATATTTATTCATTACCTTGGAATATTTTTACACCCCACGATGTTGATTTCATCGTAGATTGACATCCTCTCGTGATTTTAAGGATTTCGATTTCTTCTTTCGATAATCTTTTGAATCTGTTCACTTGCTTTGTAACTGTATGTACAACGACACCTTGTCAATTTCTATGGACTTTGTCATTTTTTTTCACTTCTTTCGGTTCATTCGATGCGCTTATTTTTATAATCATATTTTCTTGGTCTTCTGTAGGTTCCGTTATAATAAGACTGCATAGAACAATGCCATCATTGGGCATTTTATGTGTTTTCAAAAACTTGGTCAGATGTACCAATGTCGAACGTACTGTTCTGCATCCTAGAAGTGATTTACAAACGATAATTTTATTTTACATTAAAACTGAAAATATAATTCAAAAAATGAAATCTTGAAAAACATTTTTTTGTCATTTATTTTTATTTTGAAATGAATTAAAAAATTATTTACACGTTAAAAATATCCGTAAACGTCCTCAAGTTATACATTATGTGTGGAGGTGTTTGATGTAATTACGTAGGATATACAATGTGTCAAATTTTACATAAAAGTAATTCCATTAATCCACAATTGGGTCATGTGACGAAGTTGCATTATGCAGAATTATTCATAAGAAATATGCTTGCATTATCCAATCAAAATGCTTATAATGATACAAATTAAATAAATCTTATCTATTATCTATAATTAATATCTAATTAAGTATTTAAGATGACTTAAAACACACTACATAATTTTCATAAAAGTACATTCATATTCACAATGAATACAGATTTACGAAATTCATGTTAGATCACAACATATTTAGATTGCTAATTAGTCATCTATAATGAACCCTGTTCAAACCGGTGATTGATTTATTGATGAATGTCTTCAGTTCTTCACTATATGACGTGTAATGCATGAATGAAAAATGAAAACGGTTTCCTGGATGAATTAATGTTTTCAGTGCTTTATCCTTAGAATACGGTCAATTTTTATACACACAACTATAATACTGATTTCTGGAACATATCGAGTTTTTAAGAATGCAAAAGTAATAATCTGTCTGTATTACGTCGTGCCCATCTTTCTAATTGATTCTAAATGAGTCTAGTCTACAAAGCATGTAATTTCACACAATTTATTTACTTAAATATTGAAAATTTGTCAAAAATTTCAGCGTATCAAATTTCAAAACTTTTTACTAGCCAATAAGATTTTTTCATATTGGAAATACCTAAAAATTGTGTCTGATGTCAAATCGTCCAAACATCTCTTAGTCACTACATCACGAAGTTCCTTTCCATATAAAACACGCTTTTATCATAATTTTGTTGATGGTTAGAATTGACAGATTTTATATAGTATCTGAAAAAATTCCAGTTACTGTATTTGATTACTCTCTCTCTGGCTCATCTTTAGCTATTGATAACTCACGGCTATGTATATTGTTTCATACTTGAGCACGTATGTATCATCTTCCATCTTTTCAATGTAGGTACTGAGTAAATCATTTTCCATATTTTGCAACTTCGGTTTTGTCATAATTTCTATCATGTGTAAACCACAAAGCCTTTAACAATTTAAATTGATTTCTTGTTTCTTTGTTTTCATGCTTTTTTAAACCGTCAATTTGGTCAACTAGTATATTTCGATGGTCGAAAAAAGAAGCTTTGCCCAAAGCACTATATTTTCTATCTTTACAGAACAATGCACAGGTAGGGGGAAACCCCATAGCGATATGCTTTAAAGGCAATTCTATACGAGCAATTTCAGATATGACTGTTTCATTTATTACCAGCTTGTGGTCAGATAAATTGAAAAGGTTGTTATGATATTCCTGATCAGCGTCTGTGGATACGTCAATGCTATTTTTTTCGCAATGGGCTTTGAATATCTTAATCTTTTTTCTTCTGTAAGTTGAACTTTACACATATCAATGCGACATGACTCATTGAATATGTTAAACACACAAAGAATGAACCAAAGATCATCCAGCATATGGGTGTCGCATGTCATGATTATTTTTGTTTTTTCCATACTGAACACAGCTCATTATTTTTTCCAAATACGGATTAACATCTTCGCGTAATTTAGCGTCTATTGCTTTCTAAGTTATTATGTCTGGAATTAACAAAATCATTTTGACGTTCACATTAACAATTTCATCCTATTATGTAATATCATGGATAATAACAGGGTGATTTCCGTATTTTTCTGTAAAATGTTTTAGCAAAAACACTGCATTGGTAAACCTGCCGTCACCATTGATGCCTCTATAAATTAAAATACCCTTCTGATCCAATAAGTCTTTTCCGTCTTCAAATGGCTTTGTTGAAACGAAGGGCGTTTCTTTTGAAATTCGTTTTATCAAAGCTTTTTGTTTTCTGTGAGAAAAAAATTTTTAGGTCATATTCAAAATATTGTCTTTTTTGTCTTTAATGTCGTATGACTCTAATTGAAAGCCAGTTGTTTACTCTTATGCAATTAGAAGCTGAAATCCTACAGAAAAGGGTCCAACTGTAGCTCAATGAATAAGCTGTCTAACATAAATTCGCCTTAATGAGCGTTTATACAAGACAAGATCTTAATATACACGTACCCGTCTCATTCATACACGAGTTTGTTTTTATATAATTCTTTAGAACTTTCTCCCGTTGCCAAAAGTTGCCGATGCAACGTTAAACAACATTATAACCCAACAACCCAACTAAATCAATTTCAAAAAACAAACTATCGTTACGTAATTTTTTTACTCCAACATTTATAAGACTAATAAAAAAAATTAGAGCCTAGAGAAAATTTGATACGATAAAACAGAAATTATTTTCTATCAAAACCAGAAAAAGTTTTTCCTCAAAATGTTTCAGTAAGAAAATTTATACAATTTTATTAGTATTTGTGTTATATATTTAAAATTTATGAACCGAACATTTGCGCAAATAATTTATGTAAAAAGTAGAAAAGTAGTCAATTGCTGTAGTTTACATTCATCTTAGAACCTTAAGACACATTAAAAACAGAGAACAATTGACGTCATTATAAAATTTGCGGTAGATAACGTTATTATAATGCGCAGTATTGGTGTAAATTTGGTTGGATATAGTTAAGAATATTTTTATTATTTTCAAGTGGTCGTACTAATGCTTTTTCTGTACACGGTCCTAAGAAAAATGGAACTTTTACTCTAGTAATACATTTAAACTAAAGTTTCTGATTTTAAAAAAGGAAGAGTACTTGGTTACATTAAGTGTTTATTAAAATTGCTACATTCATTTATTTAATACTTAATTTTTTAAACTTACAAAGAAAATAAAACGAATTTTTCAAAATGCAAAAACAGTTTGAAAACTGTTCCATGCAACGTGATGTTGAATAAGCATTTTGGCAATCTTTTATCAATTTTGGTACAGATATGTCTCCTATTACATTAGGTTTTATCGTTTAGAACTAAAACGGAAAAAACAAAACGAGGAAAAAAGAAAAGCTCTTTCTTTCACCATCACTTGAAAGAGTCGTTTTCTCTCTTATCGGCGTCAAAAGTTGTTTAAATTACATACAGAAGTCCATACACCATACACTTGGTAATTTGATTGATTTTTACAACTTACTTTATGAGCTTAGGAAAAAAAAAACATCAAATGTATGAAGACCATGATCGAAAATGGCAAATTACATTCGCGCAGAAATTTAAACCCTCTTTTCATTGATCAACTCCAGGGTTCGTACAGGCCTGGAAAAGTCCTTTAATTTTGAGCTTTGCCCTAAAAAGACACTAAAAACAAGTCTGACCCTAAAAAGCCCTTGAATTTATCCTGAAGGCCCTAAAAAACCCTTGAATTTTGCCATTTGGGTATCTGTATTTCGATATTAAGTGGTTGTGAATAGACTGATAAAAATAAAGAAATCATTTATAAGTTTTCCGATCGTAACTTAAACAAGGTACGGATATTGGGTATGTCTTGTAACCTATTTAGATTTTAGAATTGCGCCTGGTTACCTGTTCGCTCAATGATTATGGGCCATATAGTGTGGTGTGACATATTAATGGTGGCTAGTTGAACTGTCAGCATGCCGGGGAAATGTGTGTTTAACAGACCGTGGATACCAAATTATGAAATTAAAATATTAAAAACAAAGCTTATTGCACATGGTGTCAGAATATAATAGAACTTGGGAAAATGGGGGAAGCTGCATTAGTTTTGCACACTTCTAGTGACAAACATTGCCGTAATGCAAAGTGTTACGATACACAACACTAAGTATAGTTAAGCTCCAGTTAAGCACGAAGATTTTAAATGGACAGAAGTGTTAGAAACACGTACAATTCAGGTTGAAATGAGCGATTTAAAGGTATCTGCCCCTCCCAAACACCCAACTTCAACTTCCACTTCAAGTGCCGTTTACTAAAAACGATACGCTGAAGGCACAAATTTTCCCTCTGATTAGGCCTTAAATTTGCAAATAAGACCCTGAAAAGACCATAAAAAGTCCTTAAAATTGGAGTCCAAATATCTGTACGAACCCTGAACTCGAAGAAACTGAAAAAATTGCCTACCTATTATAGTGACTTGACGGACATTTCTGATTGTGCCACATTTGTTCTGTTGTGTCAAATAATTAAATTAAAAGTTAAAGTCCTTAATTTAAATTGACAAAACATTTCATTCAAACAAAAATGTAATTTAATTCTAAATATAAGTCAACATCTTAAATAATACTGACGCATTTGATGACGTCATGAATCAGGAATTTCATTCATAAATAATCTGTGTCACTGTCACTTTCTATTGTAATGATGCCACGACATTTCGGTGCTGAGACATTTCAAGTTATATTTACAGTTATTTGACAATTCAAATGTGATCCAGCGAACAACGATTCGATGTAACTTTCAGGGTTACTTTTTGAATTTGAGATAAAATTAAATGTGACTTCTCGATTCTCTTGAACAGTGGAAGTGAGATGGTATGTAAGATAGTTAGTGTTTACATAGTGGGGGGTCAGATGTCAAATGCTAGTTACATGTGGGCGGGTCAGATGTCAAATGTTCTTTTTAATGACAAGGGGGCGATCCATTTTTCTGAGAAGGTGACCAGCAGTGCATTTCCAAACCGTTTTCGAAATTACATGAAAGATGTGAGTCGAATATAAATTATTCTTAATAAATTATATTTTGCCAGTTCATATTACTTTATTTCTTATCTTTACAATATTTATTAAAAAAATATATATTCTGAAAGATGAAGAAATAATTTTTCTTTCATAACCTGCCACTATGCCAACAAATTTACCCATAAAACGGTAAACGCTAATTTCAATATTGTTTCCGAAAATATTGAACTGTATTCGTATAACTATTTGAAATTTACCTTTAACAGACAAATAATAATAATAATAATAATAATGATAATAATAATAATAATAATAATACTGATGATGATGATAATTATTGCATTCAATCTAAACCTTAATTGTTAAATATTTCAAGACTATGCAAGGATTATGTCAAATTTTACTTAGCTATTCATAATAATGATTTTACATCTTATTAGAATTATGTTTCTTGACACATAAATAACTTTTTTTGTATGACCCTGGGGATGTGACAATTAAGGGAAAATGATGAAGAAATTTAGGGTTTTTACCGTTAGTGTATAATACTTCGATGATATGAAACATCTGTCTACAACATAACCCTTTTACGCTTAAATTATCCATTACATTCTCATAATTATGACTTGAAAAACATTGTGTTATACCCACAATATCTGTGTTATGTTTGTATATCAAATAGATACAAGAATAATTTTTAAAAGGAAAATTAATTCTACTTTCAAGTTTTCATGTACATGATACAATTGTGAAAAGCCAAATCTATATATACTTTATTCAAACACTGTACATCTATGGAGGTCCATTATAAAATGTGTGAGAATCATAACAGTGGTTGAAATAATCCAGAGAATTAAATTTTAATTAGTTTAGTCAAGATGACACTTAAAGATGGACAGGGACTCATTCTACAACATGGTACAATGGTACAATTCTGAATTATTTGGTGGAAATTACACATCTAACGGAATACAGGAAATAAAGTTTTATTTAATTATTTAATATATATATATATATATATATATATATATATATATATATATATATATATATATATATATATATATATATATATGACGTTTATTTTAAATGCCGAGTATTTGGTAAAAAAACAGTCACCACAACATGATGAAAAGGCATCTTTAAGTATCCTTAAATCCTCCTTAAGGCAGTCTGAAATGTGTCTTTATTGACGTTTAAGGGGTGCTTTAAAGATCCCTTAAATATGCATTTAAGGAGTCTTTACGGACTCTTTAAAGATCCTTAATAGAAATGAAATTATAAGGATCTTTAAAGAAACTTTAAGGATCTTAAAGAAATGAAACATAATTTTTATCATGAGTTACAACAAGAGGATCAAATTTATGTTTATATAATATTTATTTTTATTCAAATTTCATATATTATTTGCTCCAGTCATCAATTTTATCTATATATAGAATATTATTTGCATTAGTTAAATTATGTGTTGATAGGAATGCATTCCAAATTACCTGTAATATACTAGTATATCTAAAATCCATCAGCAAAATTAATCAACTCAAGTTTATTAATCACTGAATTAATTATGTTGATGACATCTGTCCTTTTACTTGAAATTTATTTTATCTGTCTTTCCGAGCCTATTTTTCAACAACAACAACAAAAAAAAAAAAAAAAAAAAAAAAAAAAAAAAAAAAAAAAAAAAAAAAAAAAAAAAAAAAAAAAAAATTAACTGTAGATTTTTTTTCTGGAATCTGCAGTACATATAATATACTAAGGTACTATTATTATTCAGAACTTTCTGGTGTGTGTGTGTGTGTGTGTGTGTGTGTGTGTGTGTGTGTGTGAAGGAGGGGATTACCTATTTTGTGTGTGTGTGTGTGAAGGAGGGGATAACCTATTTTTCAACTCTCTAGTTGCGAAAGTTGGTCGGAAATTGAATATAAAGAAAGGGACAGATGTTTTTTAATTTCTTTTACGGGCAAGTCAAAAATTTAATGTACGAGAGAGAGAGAGAGAGAGAGAGAGAGAGAGAGAGAGAGAGAGAGAGAGAGAGAGAGAGAGAGAGAGAGTTGAGTAATGGTGTTTAACGTCCCAGTCAAGAATATTTCACTTATATCGAGACGTCGCCAGCTATAGGCGTAAGTGCAGAAATTTTGCCTGTGTGTTGCGCTGATGGCATTATACAGCAGGATTCTTTATCGGCGAAAAAACAGTCACTACCCACTTCCAAGTCTTGGGTCAGACCCGGCCGGGGTTCGAACCGAGAGAGAGAGAGACGTAGAAATTAGAATTGAGATAGGCGTTATCTATGTCTCCTATGTCATATAAACTATAAAAATTCAAAATGTTCCAAAAAGACAATTCATACCTTTAACTGAATGAATGTAATTGCCATTGCCATTGCTATTGCCATTAATTGCCATTGTTTCAATAATAATTGATTTTTTGAGTTATAATGAAACATCTTTAAGAATCATTAAAGACGGATCCACAGACTCATGTAACCGAAAATGCCCCAAAATACCTGAAAATTACACAAAATCACACAAAACTACTAGAAGACATATAATTCAGCATTATACAGCCGCATTCCTTATCGGCCAAAAAACAGTCACTACCCACTTCCATGTCTTGGGTCAGACCCGGCCGGGGTTCGAAGAGAGAGAGAGAGAGAGAGAGAGAGAGAGAGAGAGAGAGAGAGAGAGAGAGAGAGAGAGAGAGAATACATGTAGAAATTAGAATTGAGATAGGCGTTATCTATGTCTCCTATGTCATATAAACTATAAAAATTCAAAAGGTTCCAAAAAGACAATTCATACCTTTAACTGAATGAATGTAATTGCCATTGCCATTACCATTAATTGCCATTGTTTCAATAATAATTGATTTTTTGAGTTTTCATGAAACATCTTTAAGAATCCTTAAAGACGGGTCCACAGACTTAACCGAAAATATTCAAAAATACCTGAAAATTACACAAAATCACACAAAACTACTAGAAGACATATAATTCAGCATTTTTATGATTAGAATACCAAACAAGTCACTTAAAATATACGTCTCGTTGCTTAAATTTGACTTAAAAAATACGATTTTTGACTCAGTTTAATTATTTTCGTTTATCGGACTAGTCGTATCCTACCTTAAACTTGACCTATCAAAATCGTATCAAGTCGGGAACACTAAATCTTCATACAAGTGAATGTCACTGTCTCGTGCATTTACATTGATTTGGTTTAAAGATGCATTAAGTTTTCCAATTTTCTAATATTCTTTTTTTTCTAAAAATAAATATATATTAAATTGATAACTTCTAATAAAATCCATTTGATTCATTTTCTAAAATTTCATTCTTATTAGCCGTAAACAAATAGAATCCACCAACATGTTGGTCACATATTTAACAATTATAATTACATGTATTAGCTTGCAATTGAAGTATGTGCACTGATATACAGACTTGAATGAATAAAAAATTTGCATTGATTGTCCGTCATTAATATCCAAATGTATTTTCAATGGTGTTATTTATTCCTTACAAGTCACAAATGACAAATTTAACAGTTTTATAAGTTGTGTTTACACCACCCGTTTTTTAATGATGTAACCATGTTAAAAAATTAGATCCTGCAGGTCTACATCTGGCTGAAAAATTACTGCTATTTCTATATTTATTTGAGCTTTTATCATTGAACCAAATGTAACATTGTTTATTAGTAACATAATTACTAGTAAGTAGATCAGCACCGTTTTCATTTTTTCCTAGAAAAACTTAATTCAGCTTTTAGAAGCAAAGCATGGGATTGACTATATAAGAAGGTACCAAGATTTGACATGTGACATAGGTTCACTATCCCAGCATTTAAGATTTATTCCATTTGGTTGGTTTGTTGAGTGCTGTTTTATGTTGGCTCAACAAGTTTTCAGATATTCACAACAAGGCTTTTTCTTATTGATATCAAGGATTAATGTAAACTCAAGATATTGTTATATTGAGATATCTGTGCAAGAAATTATGCAAGTTTTCTTTGGGATGCTTAATTTATAAGTGGACACATGTACATTCTTTATTTAGAAAATACAGTGGAGTTCGGCTATAACGAAGTCCAGGGGACGGCTTTATCGAATTTGTTATAGGCATATTTTGTTTTAAGCCTTTTCGAACCAAGGTCATCTTGTAGAGACGAGTTATCTCCCTTTAACGATGTGCATTACATATACCGGAAGTAGAGAACGTTAAAAGAAAATAAAGCTAACGGATCGTCAATTGCTTAATTTTATATTTAATTGAACTTACAAAAAAAAAAAATTGTTGAATAATGAACATGAAAAATAAGCATTTTACCCATCCATTAGCTTCATTTACCGATAAAGTTCAATCTTCCGTGACTTTAAGTAGAAAGTACTTTAAGAAAACAAAACTTCATGTAAAATAAATTTATTAAAATGAATAAATAAATAATCCCCCTTTATTAATCTGACATTTTCCAATTCTGGAAATATGGAACATAAAGGGCCTGTAAACTTGTCCAAATATATCCAAAATTCAAAAGATGTGAAATATTTTCTTTAACCAGAAAAACCTAATTAGAACCACACATTTATTAGAAGATACCACATGGTACAGATGTGAGCCTTAGCAACCATTAAAACCAAAAAGTGAAAAATTGTATTTTTATTAACATTTTTACTTTACATTCTATTAAACATAGGATTTTTTAATATAAAAATCTTAACACTGAACCAAAGAAAAATAATTTAAAACACAGAAAATATTAAACCAAAACTAAGCATTACAAAAAAATTGAATAAAAGAAATAAAATTATCCATACGTTTATTCATTTAAAATTTAACCCAAAAATGCATCTTAAAAAGGTATATAATAAATAGCACTGAAAACAGTACTAAGCAATAAAAAAATTTAAATAAAAGAAATAAAAACATTTACAAACAAGCTTCTGTTGATCAGTATGAAAGTCCATTTACATCATTGGTGGTATAAATATACTGTAAATAGCTAATGTGTAAATTTACAATTCAACACGATAAAAGTAACAATGAACACGTTAAAGTCCAAAATTAACACATTATTTGCTAAAGTATATGCGTGAAATTTTTTTTAAAAATACTGTATAAGAAATGAACGAGTTAAAAAAACAAAAAGAACGCGTTAAAAATCAAAATTAAATCAGTGGCTTTTTAGGTTAATCCATTTGAGAGAATTTCGAAAAACAGAAAAGAAACTTTTTAATTTTTTATAGTTATAAATACATGGACTTAGCCTAGCATTTATCAATAGAAGAAAACCTTCAAAATAGCAATATAAAAAATTAAGTGAAAACTACATTGTTAGCTGTACATGACCTTGGCATTCAGCTTCTGCAACTTTATAACTTTCTTTTTATGAACTGATAAATATATGTACAATATCTAATGATATTCAAATGTAAATATTATACATAAAATGTTCACTCACAAACAAAATCAATAATAATAACAATAATAATAATAATAATAATAATAATAATAATAATAATAATAACAGTAGTAGTAGTAGTATCATCATCATCATCAACATCATTATTATTTATCATTATTATCAATAATATTAAAATTGTAATAAGAGGGGCACAAAGGCCCTGGACGCTCACCTGAAAATGATGTACACTCAGCTTGATCTCGGCAAACTGGAGCTTCTATTTTTAAAAGAGAAATTGTCCTTTATTTCGAACTAGTGACCTAAATTGACTCATATATAAACTTGAGCTAGCTTTTGTAAGGAGGATCAATCTCGGCAAGATTGATAAAGATTGGACAAAAATTTGAGCCTCAGATGTGTTAACAGGGTTTTTATATAATTTGACCTCATGATCTATTGACACAACATAACCAGAAACAAAAATTCAGCTAGCTTTTGTCAAGAGGATCATTCTGACTAAGTTTGATGAAGATTGGACAAGAAATGGGCCATCAGATGTGTTAACAAGGTTTTTATATAATTTGACCCAGTGACCGACTCATTGACACAACATGGGCCATATACGAACTTGAGCTAGCTTTTGTCAAGAGGATCATTCGGACTAGGTTAAATAAAGATTGTGCTAAAATTTGTGGCTCAGGGGTGTTAACAAGGTTTTTCTATTATTTGACCTACTGACCTACTTATTGACCCAACATGGCCAATATACGAACTTGGACTAGCTTTTGTCAAGAGGATCATTCTGACTAATTTAGATGAATATTGCACTAAGATGTGTTAACAAGGTTTTTCTGGAATTTGACCTAGTGACCTACTTATTGACCCAACATGGCC
Organism: Tegillarca granosa; assembly: GCA_029721355.1. NCBI lineage: Eukaryota > Metazoa > Mollusca > Bivalvia > Arcoida > Arcidae > Tegillarca > Tegillarca granosa. The sequence goes on from CM056599.1 coordinate 12,452,216, forward strand.
AATACACGAAGTTGAGCTAGCTTTGGTCAAGAGGATCAATCTGACAATGTTTAATGAAGATTGCACTTAAATTTGGGTCTCAGGGTTGTAAACAATGTTTTTCTATTATTTGACCTGGTGACCTACTTATTGACCCAACATGGCCCATATAAAAACTTGAGCTAGCTTTTGTCAAGAAGATAATTCTGACAATGTTTATTGAAGATTCCATTCAAATTAATGCCTCAGGAGTGTTAACAAGATACATGTATTTCTATTATTTGATCTAGTGACCTACTTAATGACCCTACATGGCCAATATACAAACTTGAGCTAGCTTTTGTCAAGAAGATAATTCTGACAATGTTTGAAGAAGATTGTACTCAAATTTGGGCCTCAGGAGTGTTAACAAGGTTTTTCTATTGTTTGACCTAGTGACCTACTTAATGACCCAACATGGCCCATATACGAACTTGAGCTAGCTTTTGTCAAGAGGATCATTCTGCGCAAGTTTGATAAAGATTGCATTCAAGTTGTGGCCTCAGGAGTGCTAACGATCAAAAGTTGATGCACAACACACGACGGACGACGCATGACGGACAATGACCCATCACAATAGCTCACTTGAGCACTTTGTGCTTAGGTGAGCTAACAATTTAGTTTGATAATTAAAAAACCAAACAAAATGAAAAATAACATGTCTAACTAGAGATAAAGCATGAAACAGACTATAGACTCAGGTAATCCTTTTGTTTTTGAAGTCGTGTGGGGATATCGGCACTTACAGTTTGAAAAAGCGGGGAAATAAAGAATAAACCAAATAGTCTACATGTGTGCAGTTTTTTAAATCCAACCTGCATTGTTTTAGGCAAAAATAAAAACAGATATTGTAAATCAAGAAATTTAGGCAAAAGTTATATTTTCATGTGCATTTGCAAGAGTAAACAGATATGTAAGGAAGCTGACAAACGCCACCTACAAAAAATAAATTATGTCGTAATTACGACTTACTATCTCATAATTATTTTTTGTAGGTGGCACCTGTCGGCTTCCATAGATATAAAATTAAACTGACAAATAATTATTTTCATATAATTTACCGGCATTTGCACTGACCATCATTCAAAAGGAAAATAAAAGTTTAAGAATATCTAAAAATTAAAATTCTTGCAAAAATTAACTGATGCAAAAGCTTCTTGATACCAAGCCAAAGTTCATGTAGTAACAGAGATAATTTTGGTACCATGCACAATAAAAATGGACCCATAAAAACATATGCCTTAAAAAACTTCCCTGTAAGGTCACAGTTACTGAAAAAATGTTTTCAACAAGACTAGACATTCAACTTTACAGGTATGTTGAAGTTTAAAGTTGAAATATTGTTTACCTGATTACCCAACCCATGATTAACACTAAATTCATGATTTGTTTACAAATAAACATGTGCAGCCCAAACAATAATATTTATATATAAGTGGCTAAAAATAATTAAAAAAATCTTTTAGCAGGTTATTCGAAACATTAAAATCAAATAATTAATCCTTCTATTAATTAAAAAATATCCTTTTTGATATTTTTAGATATTATTTATGAAATAATTTTATTTTTTATAAATTTGTTGGTTGGTATAAGTCTTTAAACCAGGTTTTTTTTTTAAAAAAAAATTATTATTATTTTTATTATTATTATTATTACCTAAAAAAGAATGACCACATTAAGGAAGGAAGACAAAATTATTATATGTGTGTAGATGAATCAAGGTAACTTACTGGGATTTTACCAGGCACACACAGAATAAACATCCAGTAATTGGTTAGATATGGTTTCTTACATTTGTGTATACCAGAAGGTGTGATATATGTATGGATTGATTTACAGGGTGTCATATGATAAAAATTCGAGGTGACTTTTTGTCCAGCAAACAAGGCAAATACCAATAAAGAACATGGATGTATACTAAATGAAAATTTTTTAGTGAAAATGGCAGAATGGAGGAAAATGTCAAGATTTTGAGAAAATGCTGTTACAAATTCATTTATTGAGATATTCTTTTGGAATTTGATATATGACATTCTTTAATATTATTATTTAATATATGTAATGGGATATAATTAATTTCAGGGTTTACTGATTTTGGGTAAAAAAGCTGGAATTTTGAGAAAAGTTTTTTTTGACATGTTAATTTGAAAATAGATAAGTAACATCCTTTGATAAGGTTCTATAAGACAATTGAAGGGATTTTAATAATTTTGCATGGTTGATTGATTTTGAGTAAAAGAGTTAAAAATTTGAGAAAATGCTGTTATACATGCATTTTTTTAAAATTATTATTTGAATCTAATATTTATCATGTCACATAGCTCTTTAATTCATGATATAGGAGTGGAATGATATTGCATGGTTTACTGATTTTGGATAAAAAGGGTGGAATTTTTAGAAAATGTTGCAACAGATGTATTTTTTTTAAAACTAGATACATATCATCCTAAAACAAATTTCAACATTTGTATGAATATTTGAATAATTTTACACATTTGTGTAAAGTTTTATTAAGAGATCAAGATGCACTTTTCAGACGAGATTTACAATCTACAGATCTCTTGTTACATTTTCAATCATTTTAGTGACCAAGAATTGCAAAATTAAATCAACATTAACAGTCACATTTTAAGCCTTGAAATTATCACTAGTTAAACTATGAGTACTTATCTGTTCAAAACTAATTCAGATTTATATTTGTCTTCATTCGTGAAACAGCAAACTGACAGTGCAAGTAAAGACAAACAGATGACCCTTGCTTGGATAATTCAGATGAAATTGGAATAAAGTCTATATGATGCCAACAAAAACATTAGTTTCTAAAACCAAATCAATGTAAATGCACGAGACAGTGACATTCACTTGTATGAAGATTTAGTGTTCCCGACTTGATACGATTTTGATAGGTCAAGTTTAAGGTAGGATACGACTAGTCCGATAAACGAAAATAATTAAACTGAGTCAAAAATCGTATTTTTTAAGTCAAATTTAAGCAACGAGACGTATATTTTAAGTGACTTGTTTGGTATTCTAATCATAAAAATGCTGAATTATATGTCTTCTAGTAGTTTTGTGTGATTTTGTGTAATTTTCGGGTAAGTCTATGGACCGTTTAAAGACTACTTAAAGGTCCCTAAAATTTCAGTTCCATTAAAGATCTCCAAGGATTCCTTAAAGATCCTTAAAGGTGTCTTAAAGATTCCTTACAGGTCCATTAAAGATCCTTAAAAATGGAAAGTTTTAAGGAGGCTTTAAGGCACCTTTAAAGATCTCCAAGGATTCCTTAAAGATCCTTAAAGGTGTCTTAAAGATTCCTTACAGGTCCATTAAAGATCCTTAAAAATGGAAAGTTTTAAGGAGGCTTTCAGGCACCTTTAAAGATCTTTAACCTTTTAATTGGCAGATACGCCAAACTACGACATTCTGATTTTTGGACGGTCTGTTGCTCAATGTTTGGTGTAAAATTGTTAAAACTTGTCCGATTGATGTAAATTTGGTACCATATGAAACTAGAGAAAATTGTCAACAAATTATATTCTTCGAGTTTTTTGATACGGTATATATTTCAAGTTGAATATTACCAAGTAATCCCGTTCCTGACGTAGTGAAAAATTAGGAGTGCCGAAAAAGTACGGAAAAAGTAATTCATTCACAATTTGAAATTACTAGTTTCAAACCCAAATAAAAACCACATATTTTTGAAGAGCAGGAAAAAGTTGTTTGATTTATGTAAAGAAATAATAACTTGAGCCATTAAAAACATCGAATTCATTACTTCGAACAGCTACCACTTTTGATTTTTATCATGTTTTATTTTGACGTTTTTGCTCTCACCGGAGCAAAACGTTTCGTTCTTATTTTACATGGTGACCGTAGTTTGATGCAACTTTATAAGTGAATTTTCGTATTTTGATTGACAAATTTTATGCAATTAAAAAGGTTTTTTTTTCTATTTTATACACATGTAAAAATTGTATTTTAGAAATTATTTTATTTAACAATTTTTTAAATCTTCGGCAAATGAATCTGAGGTAAAACTTGCATTTGAAAATAAAAATTTTTACGTGTCATTATTACAACTTTATGTTTGAGTCCATGTAAATTTATCCCGATAGAAACAGTTTATCAGTTTTTTTTCGCAATCACAAATAGGAAATTTTATTTGATGCTTTTCTAAAATCATTTTTATACCAGGACCATCAAAATACAATTAATTATAATGTAGACCGCGATTTGAATATCTGTTTGAGGATTTATCATTGCCGAGTATCAAAACTACTAGTGTACACCGAGTTCGTGTCGGGTAATCAGTCCACGCAAACAAATAAATAAATTATTAAATAATTGTAATAAAATAATAACTATATTTTACTTTATATCAGAATAATACATATATTTAAAAAACACTTGAATGCCTGGATTGATATCTGTATAACCCACGCACCCAACACATGTTCACTGCATAGAATGTGTCTTCTCCTACGTCCGTACAGTGTTTCTAAAAATATAGAGGTTCGGCTTGGGTTCATAAATGATAACTATATATCATAAAAAGAATGAATAAATACAAAGTAGAATTTGTGAAATAAACAGAACTGATCGTGGGCATTGGTTTATCATAGCCATAAGGACAATATGTCTCAGGATCAATATGTTTTGAACAAAGGTCCATGTAATTTCCGTGTGGTTTCATGTTTTTAGTAAAAAAAAAAAAAAAAAGAAAAAAAAAGACAACGTGAACATTAATTTTGAATCTAAATTTAGAGTTAAACACTGTTTTCATGTATGTGTGTAAAAAGAATTCATATCTGGTAATAAGGTTAATATAAGTATGAAAATATCTTTAACTTTTTTTTTTTACTAAATTAAGGGAAAATAGAAAAAATTCTAAATCTATGGGAAATAATAAGAACAAAATCTTCATAAGGGCATATTAAAAATTTTTAATTTTGAAATGCTTGTAGTCGCGTCTATTGTCACTAAACAAATAAAATAACTTAAAACTTTCTTGAAAACCTATGGTTAAAAAATATCTAGGTCCCATTCTTAAGATGTGCAAATGTGAGAAAATAATCTGTCTGCATGTCAAAAGTCGGTGGTCATCACCAAGTACTCCTGGTCCAAACATTTCTCCAGATTTTACAGCTTGAATGAAGGAATCTTGACTAGGGCGCAAAATTTCATGTCTCCACTCTCTGAAATATGTGTCCGTTGAGAACTCTCGAATTTTCACGAGACTGACTATGACTTTTGATCACACACACACACACACACACACACACACACACACACACACACACTCTCTCTCTCTCTCTCTCTCTCTCTCTCTCTCTCTCTCTCTCTCTCTCGTCGATTTAACCATAAAACTAGTAAATAGTGATGACAATATAGTGTCATTATTCTGCAGTATGAGGACAATTCCTGTAAGACATGTAAAACATACCCAAAGTCCGTGATAAATAAATTATTTCAAGCATTATAACAAACCTAATATTATAAACAGTAAATTTAAGAATACCTGTCCTTGTAATTAATGCAGTGCCCTTACTTTGTAAGTTAATGTGTTAATAATTCTTCTTAGATTTTGGTTTGGTGGATTTTGTCACACACACACACACACACACACACACACACACACACCACACACACACACACACACTCTCTCTCTCTCTCTCTCTCTCTCTCTCTCGTCGATTTAGCCATAAAACTAGTAAATAGTGATGACAATATAGTGTCATTATTCTGCAGTATGAGGACAATTCCTGTAAGACATGTAAAACATACCCAAAGTCCGTGATAAATAAATTATTTCAAGCATTATAACAAACCTAATATTATAAACAGTAAATTTAAGAAAACCTGTCCTTGTAATTAATGCAGTGCCCTTACTTTGTAAGTTAATGTGTTAATAATTCTTCTTAGATTTTGGTTTGGTGGATTTTGTCACACACACACACACACACACACACACACACACACACACACACACACACTCTCTCTCTCTCTCTCTCTCTCTCTCTCTCTCTCTCTCTCTCTCTCTCGTCGATTTAGCCATAAAACTAGTAAATAGTGATGACAATATAGTGTCATTATTCTGCAGTATGAGGACAATTCCTGTAAGACATGTAAAACATACCCAAAGTCCGTGATAAATAAATTATTTCAAGCATTATAACAAACCTAATATTATAAACAGTAAATTTAAGAAAACCTGTCCTTGTAATTAATGCAGTGCCCTTACTTTGTAAGTTAATGTGTTAATAATTCTTCTTAGATTTTGGTTTGGTGGATTTTGTCACACACACACACACACACACACACACACACACACACACACACTCTCTCTCTCTCTCTCTCTCTCGTCGATTTAACCATAAAACTAGTAAATAGTGATGACAATATAGTGTCATTATTCTGCAGTATGAGGACAATTCCTGTAAGACATGTAAAACATACCCAAAGTCCGTGATAAATAAATTATTTCAAGCATTATAGCAAACCTTATATTATAAACAGTAAATTTAAGAAAACCTGTCCTTGTAATTAATGCAGTGCCCTTACTTTGTAAGTTAATGTGTTAATAATTCTTCTTAGATTTTGGTTTGGTGGATTTTGTCACACACACACACACACACACACACACACACACACACACACACACACTCTCTCTCTCTCTCTCTCTCGTCGATTTAACCATAAAACTAGTAAATAGTGATGACAATATAGTGTCATTATTCTGCAGTATAAGGACAATTCCTGTAAGACATGTAAAACATACCCAAAGTCCGTGATAAATAAATTATTTCAAGCATTATAACAAACCTAATATTATAAACAGTAAATTTAAGAAAACCTGTCCTTGTAATTAATGCAGTGCCCTTACTTTGTAAGTTAATGTGTTAATAATTCTTCTTAGATTTTGGTTTGGTGGATTTTGTCACACACACACACACACACGCGCGCGTGATGCTTCAGGGTGGCTTACATGACAATGCGGTGTTTCCATAAGTTCGAATAGGTTCCTTTATGATTTAAATACTGAAATACTGTCTCAAGATAACAATTAAAATTCTTCATGTATAGTCAGATATAGGTAATGCATCAATATAAGTTAGATAATATTAAGTTTATGTCTGAAATAACCATTTCTATCCACAAACTCGACAATTGGTTTTACAAATTGAAGTGTAATTGATGAAAACGATTTTTCCCATCCAAAATGCATATAATATGTGAAATATGCATTTTGAAACAGTTGTAAAAGCTTTTTGTTGCAAATGTTTGATGTGATTCTGTATATTAACAAGATATATAGAAAGAAGGCAAGATAATCTGGTTCACGGATAATTAGAGTTACCCTTGTAACAGTAACAGGTATTAATCTTTGCCAAATCCTAAGTGGTTTTGTAGTTTTTCAAAATTATTATTCAATCCCTGTCGAAGCGATCGGTTTAAGAATGGTGGACGATGCCCAGAGAAAAACACCAACCTTCAGAAGAGATATAAACTTTCTAACTCTTGGATCTGCTTGATTAGCTCGATTAGGATTCGAAACCAGTGGCGTGAGACACGGTAATCTGTAAAGCAATAATTTTCAGTGTTGCTTTTGACTATATCACTTGTACGTCGAAAAATACCTAAAGTTTGTCAGGCCGACTTTTTAGCGTTCGTACGATGAATAAAATGCATATTGTTCACCTGCTGTTTCCTACCTGAACTAGTCTGATCTAAGGTTGTTAATTAACAACTTTATCAAGTATCTGGCATATATCTAAAAAGATATCTTAACTTCGATCCAAATTGAAACTTTAGACGTCACAAGTTGTAGTAGTGTATGTTTATTGTACTTATAAGATACTTATGTCATGTGCTGATTTTGAATTTCTTTTAAAACCATGCATTCAAAATCAGTACATGACACTTATTTCAAATATAGGTAAGTGCATGAACTGCAAAAGCACATGGGTTTTCCCACGATTTAACCAAATTCGCTAGATTCTGTTATCATGATAACGGGTATTGACTTTCAAGAAATTTTTTTAAAAAAATTTAAAATGATGTTTGGTGTAATTATACAAATTTGATTCAGTATTTTTAGGAAGGGGTTATGTAAGAAATTATTTGTCATTTCAAATTTCTTCAAAATGTAAGATGGCTTCAAGTTTTGAAACTAAGTGTTATGCATCCTTATTTTAGGTGAAAGATTTAAAATTTTAAAACAATCTGTAACTTTCAGTTCTATTAATTATGTACACTTTATAACAAAACGAATAAAACTGTGTTGCGCCCCTGTTTATTTTGCATAAAATATATAAATATATATAAATTAAAATATCATGTTCTTTCACGGTTTTGATTAGATTTTTGCAATTTTGTTGCCATAATAACAGAAATTTGATTGAAATTCTGACAAAAACAAAATTATCATGTATGTTTTCTAAATATAGATGTTTTTCTTCCATCATTCTTTTTATCTGTTGAAGTATTGAGTCGAAAAAAGTGTTCTTACGTGAACATGTAAATTGAAATAAAATATGGCTGTCTTTTTTGATGCGATAAGCTGATAGTTCTGTAATAATCGACAAGCTGATAGTTCTGTAATAATCGACATCTCATTTTATGTGAAAAATGCAAAATTTCAAAAGTTTACATTGTGTAAGCTTTTATTAGGTGCTGAAATAAAAATTATTTGTTCAAAAGGCACGTTTTCCGACCGCTGATATCTCGACATTGTAAAAAAATATGTTTTTTTATACAAATTCTCGTTTATAGTACATTTTTGTTATATTCGTTGCCATGGTAACCGATATGTAGCTGAAAATAGTTTTAAATACTTTTTTATTAAACAAAGGTAAAAATCATATATGGTTTCATGGTAATAAAATCTTTATAAATTAAGAAATTTGCGTCGAAATAGTGGTTTATTTTCTTCTTCAAATATAAATTTTGTATATAACATATGTTTCCTTTTAAGAATTTAACCAGAAATACATGAAATTTGATGGTTTTATTTTTTTGGAAAAACAAACAAATTTTGACATGATCTTTCTACAGTATATTTGAATGATGCCTAACTTCAATTTGTAAGCAAGAAAATTTATTTTAAGTATGCAGGAATCAAGATAATAGTGATGTTTTGGAAAATGCTTTGTTTTTGTTGCCATGGTAACCGATATTTCGATTTTACTTACCTTAATGTAAAGTATGTTATAAAGGGATACCAAATATATAGGGGTTGGTTACTGGTAACATTTTTACTGCAAATGTCCGAAATTTTGAATTGAAAATATGGTACATTTTTAGTTAAATTTACAAAATTCCTCTGCCAATTAAAGGGTTAAAGACATATTTAAGGATCTTTCAGGATTCTTAAAGATTATTAAAGAAGGTGGTTGGTCTTCAGCATCTATTTTCAAATCTTGGTCAACTGGGATTAAAACCCAATCCTTTACATACTAAGCGAGCACTCTACCAACTGAGCTACAGCAGTGGTAATTGTAAGGAACTTTTTTGTAAAATGAAATAAGTGTGTAATTGCGACATATTTCGATATTGCAATCAATTTATGTTTAATTCACCTATGCCAATGTTTGACAATTATATTGGCTTTAAAAACGCCTTTCAAAACTCTACAGTTGTTAAATTACATCTATGCAAATAATCCATCTAAATGCGCCCCATTTACTGTTTACAGTACATGGCTATCGCTTAACTAGAAGGTTTTTTTTTTTTTTTTTTTTTTTAAAAAAAGGAAAGGACAATCATTATCATTAATAAAAGAATGGAAGGTTTATGAATGTAGTCGGCACCAAACCACTCTAATTTATATTATTCAATTTCTTTAAGTTACTCGATAGAAACTACGTCTTATTCGCTACATATAAATGTTAAATCATGAACAAGTTTTTAACCAGCCTCTACCAACTAATTTCGAATGACTAAGTAGTAATGCTTCATTATTTCCTTTTATGACCTATAAATTACTACTCCATGTTTTTTTTATTTGTGTGAAATATTTCCGTGCCAACAAGATATAAAATGAATTTGATGTAATGAACATCAAAAGAACAGATATCATGGCAGTTGCATTATAAAAATAGATGTTCCACCCATCATGGTGGTCAAACTATTACTTTTAGTTACGGTTATGGTCAGTCTGGTCAATCTAAGTCTTTGTTTCAACAATAAATGTAAGATTAAATGCTATAATGTATTTACACAAGATCACCCTTGTACAATTACTGCGAAATGTGAAATATTTATAAAAATGAAATGAAGTTTACTTGGCATTTTTAATAATAAAATCGCGTTTGTGTTTTTATATTTTCAAACCAATCTTTTTCAATACTGAAGGATAAGTAAAATTACAATAAGGAATAATTTAAAATCCTAGTAAACACGAACCCATAGTTACAGCTTTTAGACTATTACTGTATCTAATTGAAAGTTGGTGTTTGTCAGAATTATACGAGTGTTTGTCTACTTGTTTAAATATATATAAACAACTCTATCAGATGGTAAAAATATATTACTTTAAAATTCATCTACATGTTTATAAAGAAACATATAACGACGCTCTACTTCTTAATGTTATGGTTCAGACAAGAAGTATTTTGACAGTGTTTTGGTAACCAAAGTTTTATAACTTTTTTTAATCTACAAATAATGACCTAATTGTTTATGCACCGAAACCGGCTGTTCTAAACGAAGATTTTCTGATGATATGCAGGACCACTAAAGATATAAATGGTATACGTTGGAGTAGAAATGGACAAAATATCGCCTTTGTATATACAGACACTTGTTTTGTCGCCGATGGTTTCAAGAACTACAGTTATTCTTGTAAAGAAGGACGGTTTAATCTTACAATTCCAAAAACACAGTTGACAGATGAACTACGCGGGTCAGTTTGGTCTTGCGTTAATCCGTATGGAGGAGGGGGCAATGAACTCAATCTCTTTGTCAACAGTGAGTGAAATAAAAAATGGGACGGTTAAATTCAGTTTCAATAAAATATAAAATTATTTAGTTGTACCAACTAGATGAACATTTCTAATAAAACTAGAGTTGTTTATTTATTTGGTTTATTATAGGTTATCTTTTTAGATGATATGAATATTTTTTCGACCAGAAAAAACAACGTATTTGAGACCATTGATTAATACACACGCTTTCTCATCATGATTAAGTAATGTCCACTTGTTTGAGTTTTACGTGGATTGATCGGGCGATTTGCAATTTACGTAGTTGATTGCTGTTTATTTGGTTTGATTAGACGTTTTTGCTTTACGTTTTATTGGACGTTTTTATATTTCAGGTTTGTTTATTGGATGGATTTTGTTTTACGTGGTTTGATAGAATTCAGTCGTTCGTTATGTAGTTTAGGCTTAAAATGAATCGATGTCATTATGAAAAGATAACTGAATTAACTTAACCTATACAAGAAAGACTATCAAATAGAGTATCAAAGAACATTTTTATTTGATGACTTTCCTGTTTTTTTCTTCACGTTCAACTCTAACATCCAATGGTTTTGTTTTGATTTGAAATGAAGCTACAGACACTTATATCACAACCAGTAGATGGAAGTTTCAGGCTTAAACGCTTAACATTAACCTGTAAAGCAGAGAATGAATGAAATTCTGGCTTCTTTGCTCAGACCATCAAAACGGAAATTATTTAAAAGTACAATTCTAAATATCAAATTAAATAACAGTTAAATTTTGCAATGTGTGCATAGTTTGGAAAGTTATTTCCATTAGTGTTTAATTATATTTTGCATCAATCTCTGTTGATCGGTATTAAAGTATGATATTCTAGAAACCGAGTTGGAATATATGTTTGAAATTCCAGTGACGTTTAAGGGAGTGGTCTCACGGAGATTAAGTTTGACGAAACACGCATTATTCATTCGGTTTTGTGATAAACCTTTCAGTTTGAAATCACACTCATTTTCGACTCAAAAATTAAATAATTCGAAAGAATGCTTAGAAAAAAAGAGAGACACCATGCCATATCAGAGATATTATATCAATTATAATTGAATAATACACGTTTTTAATTGAATTATCCATCCCGTATAAAATATATGAACAATTTTTCCTTTTTCTTATCTTAGATCCACCAAAAATAACTGAACTCGAAGCAAAAACTAACCATGTAATGGAAAATGCACCCTGGATTTACTATGTAAAGCTGATAGCTTCCCGACGTCTAATGTTTCATGGATGAACAGCAACACCACACTCTCGTTTGCTACAAAGGCTAATTATCATTATATAAAACATGCTAAATGTTTCGATACTGGTACGTACACTTGCAAAGTTTCAAATGGTCACGGAGAACTAGTTTCCAAAGCGATCGACATTTTTGTAAATTGTAAGTAGTTGTTTTTGAAAATGAAACAAACCTCGAGTTTTTTGTTTACTTCCAGTAGTAATCCGAATAGTTTATATTAATTATAAATTGTGGCAGTTCGTGTGGCCATGCTTATTTATCTTAAAAAAAAACCAGAATGTGATGCGCGCTTATTTTAGTAAATTTTGTGATAATTTCTATAATCGATCTAAACACACTTGTTATCCAAAAATAATTACCAGCTTTACGTTGTTACACAATTTGGAGAACTTTCATTAGCCTTTTCTCTCGTTGTTATTTCCCCAAAACAACGTTTTCTACCGGAACTATTTTCGGCCAGTTTCGGGGATTATCCATATACGATTTCTTTTTAAGATAGAAAAAAATTTGGATTTTTATTTTTTATTAGATCGGCAAAAGATTCGATCCATAAACATTAAAATACATGTACTTCGATTTTTGAGCATGGAATATTGCAAAAATTTTAAAATGGTCTCCAAAATATACAAGATTGTATACATGAAAAATATGAACAGATGCAGATAATCTTTTTGTACACTTCTTGAAATCCAATGTCAAAGTTTTGCTACACTCATACGCGTTTTTACACAATTTTTGATAATTGTAACACCTGAATTACTACGTAAAAATGAAAATTTTATTTACATTTCAACATTACACCCTGAACATTTTATAAAATAAGTCAAATCGGCAGCACCATATATCACTAATATTAGACAAATTCAATTTATAAGAAACATACTAATGCTTAACAGTTTACCAAAATCTTATGAATAATATAATATAGAATATGCCTATTTAACAGGCAAACCTAGATTGGATCATAGAATTATGACGCAACAAAACAAACAAACCAAGTATCTAAAGACTGGTTCATACTTGATGATAAAATTCCATTTCATAGCTTACCCAGCACCTAAGGTTTCATGGGGATTTTATATAAACGTTTCGGGTTCGGATTCACCTTTATTGCTAAGTAAACATAATGTAGATGTCAGTGAACAAAATAACTTGTTCATGCATACATATCAATTGATAATTCTATCAATCAAGGACGAAGATTTCGGGTACTATACGATTGATGTAGAAAATCAATATGGGCGATCGACTGCACGAGTTCATATTGTAAAGAAAACGAGTAAGTCATTGATATCGGGTGTATTCTTCTAACTTGAAAAAAAAAACAAATGTCTTGCTTTTGTCGAAATGATATCCATTTTTTAATATTTAACGACAATGCCTCTTAAGTTAAGGTAGGTATCTGGAAATATTTTATATAATAGTTAATTTCAACAGTTAGGACATATATTAAGAAATAGCAAGGTATCGTTAATTGGTAGTAATCATAGGGGATGTTTATATTAGACAAATTAACGTATTGAAGATAGTAAAATTGTATTTCAAAAAATGCACCAATTGGTCAATCTGAACGTTTGAAACAACATTTACAAGTAAAATAAAAAACCTTCACATGTTGAAGTGAGTCAAGGAGCATTGGAAGAATTAATAACTTGTGGCTTTTGATGAAAAAAATATTGTAACAAAAGTCAAAGTTAGAAAACACACTAATGAATTTTAAATTTTAAGTATAAATTTGACACAGGTTTTCAGTATAAAACTAGGTCATTTAAAACCCCTAAGATTAAAGTTTTCCGAAGGATCTGGCGATTTCAAGGTGTAATGGCAATTTTACAAAAACATAACAGCAAATTGGACCCAAATATGGTGATTTAAATCATCAACATCATTAATTTCCAGAATAATTTGTTTTTCAGCTTTTATATAAGTATACATTATTTTTAGCTTGTCTAGCGTTCTTGGCCTCTATATACTGGCCTTTGTTGTAGTCTGTTGTGTTTTTTGAAGGAAATCAAGTAAGCATTGTTATAATATGGTGTTTTCAATCTTTAATCGTTTTCCACTCAAATCCCTCAAGTCTAATATTTATGTTATGTTACTATACAGACTTCAGGTTCATATATTTGCTTTTTTTTTTGAAATTGTCCTACTTTGGAGTTGGGTACCATACCGAACAATAGGCCAAAACAACTTATAAATATTTATTTCTTTCAGATAGTTAAGTTTATTAAGTGAACGTCGAATGAAGATCAAATTATTTATGAACACATGTATGACATTTTGTACCATGTATCTCGAGAGAGAGCATTTTAGTAAAAGTAGTAGTTATGGGTCGCCATTTGTACTGCTACGTGTCACCTTGATGTAAAATTGACTTGTTGGCAATTAAAGGGAGACAAATCTTTAGTGTTTACAAAGAACTTGAACTTGCTATACCCCAGATCAAACATTCTACCGATTAGTTATTTTGTTTTCCTTTATATAAAAACATGTGGGAGGGGGAGGTGGTGGTGTTATATGTGCATATAAATATCTTTTAATTGAATATACTAGTTGTTGTAATTAAATTTTGATTCATTGTTTTGCAGAATATGGGGCTTGCAGAATTTCAACAAGTGGTACCTATATTTTTTGAATGGCTTATTTGAATTGTTCTGTATTTTGTTTAATTGTAAAATTATAACATCGAAAATTATATTAACTTTCAAAAGAAAAGAAGACATTCTTGTCCAGTAAGTAATTTTTTTTTTCAACTTGTTTCTTAATATATTTCCAATTTTGTACTTTACTTTTTTCTGTTGGATGCTAGATGAACAACTCCAATACAACCAAAAATAGTTTAGGATTTAGTTTTCAATGTTTTTGCATGTTGTGTTTACAAGTCGAACCAACGATTAACGGTTATATCTGTTTCATCGCGAC
Organism: Tegillarca granosa; assembly: GCA_029721355.1. Taxonomy (NCBI): domain Eukaryota; kingdom Metazoa; phylum Mollusca; class Bivalvia; order Arcoida; family Arcidae; genus Tegillarca; species Tegillarca granosa. The sequence goes on from CM056599.1 coordinate 12,467,393, forward strand.
ATACATGACAAAAAGATATGTCCTTTTTAGGAGTTTTGTATTTTATAATTCATTATCAAAACGAAACAGAAAACTACATTAATATAAATAAACTGAGTTTCGGTTTCTGTTCATGTGTAAAACTGAATTTACCAGCTTTCAAAGTTATTTCTTTGTTTCTTTTTGTGATTTGGACATGGGCTTGTATATTTGTATTCTGTTTACGACTTTGTGACCATTTAATTGTATATGGAAACGAGTATAAACATCCATGCAATATCATGATTCGAACATATAAAATGGAACATTTGCATGGGATTTATAGAGAGTAAAAGGTTTTCATCGTACATTTTGTGAACATTGTACATTTGGTAAATATTGTACATATTCTGAACATTGTACATTTGGTAAATATTGTACATATTGTGAACATAACGATACATTTTATCTATAAATTAATGTTTGATTCTAGGATACAAGAGTTTGAGTTGCAACATTGTGAGTCTGTATGTCAAAACAATGGAAGAATAATGGGTAAGTATGTTTTCATGTATATTGTGCAATTTTTACCACTCCACTCAGATGCTGTTAAATTGTTGATACTGTTGTATCCAGCAATGAAAAATGTTTCTCGCCGCTCACATTTAAAAATGATTGAAGAACGATCAATCCAAAAAACCCCACTAAGATGTTTATGAGAATGTCCATCGTGTCAACCGTTATAAAGCAATCAGTGATGCCAGATATATGTACTATCTTTTGTTTCAACATTGTTAAATTATTAATGCTATTACACATAAGGGACATACATTCATCTTTTTTATTACATATGGTTGTCTCTAGATATTGCTCCAGATGTCAATCATTTATTTTGAACAATTTATAAGTAATTCTTTTTACCAACTTAAACCATGTAGAGGATATAAAATTTCTGCATACAAATAATATTACTAATTTAGTTGCAAAACAGACACAAAAAGATTTGACCTTAAGGACTTTATCGTCATCATCATGAGCAAATAAAGTTTTGAAGTATGATACAGACGTTACCAGAAATAATTATGGCTATCAAAATTTGGGGGCTTTTGTTCCTTTTCTATATGTTTTTGTCTTTCAGAGCTCTTGGCAGCAGAGTGTGTACTGTATATCTACTGTTTCTTTCTGTTTTATTTACGTTAAAGCATCGACCTTTACAACACCATCAAGTATACGCTATGACTTAAATAAGAGAAAGATTCGCATATTTGTTTTTTTTAAATTTTACATTTTTAGAAAAAAGTACAATCAATGGGTCGTTATTAAACAATTTTTGTAAAATTTCCGAAAAAGCATAAGTAGAATGGCAAGTCGTTCAATTTAAGGTTCTACGATGATTTAACAGAAGATGATCCAATATACAATGAATCAAAGTATGGACAAATGAAAGAAATTAAGGAAAAAGATGAAGCGGGTAATTATAGAATTATGTTTCGATATTGTGTATGTCACCGTATTAAAGAAAAGTTTTAAAATTGTTTGAAGATGCAAAAAAAAAAAAAAAAAAAAAAAAAAAAAATGGAATTAGAAAAGGAATTAAAAATGAAATAAATTGCAATGGAAGCTTCAATAAAATTCATGTTTGCGTTTAACTGTCTTGTAAGTGAACTTAAAATGAATACAAACAAATTCATTCCTTATCATTCACAAAAGCACACCGTATGACTACCATTTTAGGCTATAAAAAGTTTAAGTGTCGTATATCTAAAATATACAAGCCGAAATATAACAAATACTTTGTGATTAAAAACTGTATAAATGCACGAACATTTTTGTTTCCTTTTTATTTCAGAGAAATGTTCTTCATGCGAGAGGTAAATATATTGTTTGAAACGTGTGCACTTTTCTATATGTAGGTTTAGAAGTTAATATAATTTTTTGCATATAATAATTGTTACGCATATTTTGACGGAATTATTGTTGATGCTGCATCGTTTAATAATATCCAAAAGAATTTACTAAGATGTGTCGATAGATAATGAAGTTTCAGTTTTTTTAGAAATGTTCTAAAACTAGTCAGCTAAACTTACCATTTCTACTTAAATTGGATACATTTATCTACTCGGTCTTTATGACAATTGAAATTGTGCATGTACTCAATGATTGATTAGACATATGTCCGTTCAAATTTTACATTTTATATAATTTTTATATATGTTTAAACCAGTGTTGGTTATAGTAATCAGGTAAGTTACAAAATTAAAAAAAAATATTTGAAACATCTTTTGACCGAAATTTTGCTTTGTGGTATTATTTATGCTTTTACTTTCTAATTAATTCTTACTATCATATTATTTAAATGTCAATTTTTAACGATCAGTTACATTGAAAATATTAGTATTTGTAAAGCAGACGCGGATTACATAGCTTTGTTTTTATCATTAGTTGTCAAAATGAAACCAACAAACTTTATATACATTTATATGTCAAATATATAACACAGACACCAGTTAAATTTTGATGTGCCAGATGTGCACGTCAGAAATTCATTCCTCATCAGTTTCGTTTTTCTTTTTATACAAGCGATCTCTCTTCTTGGTATAATTTCATGTGTTTATCTGAATTTGCGAGTTTTCAAAGTTTGTACTTTGTTTTTTTTTGTGATTTGAATATGGACTCGTATATTTGGGTTCTGTGTACGACTTTGTGATTCTTAAATTGTACTTGCAAACGAGTATAAACATCCATGCAATATCATGATTCAAACATATAAAATGGAACATTTGCATGGGATTTATGGACAGAAAAAAGGTTTGCATTGTACATATTGGAAACACTGTACATTTTGCGAACATTGTGCATTTTGTTAACATTGTACATATTGTCATCACGATACATTTATCTTTAAATCAATTTTTGATCATAGGATACATGAATTTCCACACAGATAATATTACTATTGGGTCATTCCATGCAAATTTCACTCTTTTTTTCCCGACCCCCCTCCGATCTCAATTAAATTATGCATGCTGAGAGGTTCTCATGAAAAACTTACCCACGTAAATTATTGGCTTGGTCCTAGCTCATTTGGTTGTTCGAGAGCAATTCGAAAATTGCTTGAATTTCAATCGAAAAAGGGATTCTAGGGCAGAAAATTATATGTAACAGGAGAACTATCCAAAGGAATAAAATAAATTTGTAGATAGCTGAGACAATAACCTTTCTAACGAAATGTAACTTGATGACCATCTATGATGTTTACCTTTTCAAGGTCATGTCACCTGACCTTGAACCTCAGTTTTACAAAAGTATGTGTTCCGATTTTGACGAAACTTCTACGATAGGAAGAGTGTCGTCCAGGAGGCATGTCTATGAAATTTGATTTTGGTCCTTTGAATTACTTTAGAGATATAAAATGAATATTTCAGGAATGTCAAAAAATGTCAAGTCAGCATTTACATTTACGATGCCAAGCCATAATATGGTCTGCTGCTTTTTATCTTCGGTTTCAACAACTTCACCTTATCCCAGGAACAAAACTGTGCGCGCGATGTTTAGTGGAGGTCTCATATCATGTGGACGAAAGTTCGAGTCCAAGCAACAGCAACTTAGGTATGTAACCACCCATCATGGTATGGTTTGTGTCGACAGAAAATTATACTTTAATATCAATACATGAAGTAACTGGGACAGAACAACGGTGATAAGAAACTATAAAATCGCTGGAGAAAACTAAATCATATAATAAAAGCCGTGGTGCTGGGTCTTAGTAGCGGTCTGTTGTACGTACGTCTATACAGAGGTAGGCAAACTTTTGGCTAGTTTTCGCGATAAAGGCCACATTTTTTATACAATCTAATGAAACTTGGTACACAGGTTAATGGAACAAAGGCGCTGGACAAGTTTGATATCGGCCAATTCTGTTGATTGGTTTGGCTGATAGGGGCGCTTTATGAAAACATAAAATGTGCAATAACTCCCTTAATACTGGCTTGATCTTCATGAAATTTTTTGTAAATATATCTTATAAGTCGCCATCGTATATCCATGCGTTTTGCATTTGACCTTTATTTCAAGGTCCCAGAGGCTAAAGTTCAAGATTTTTGCAGTAGGTGGGAATGTTTCTTGTTGTTTGGTTATAATAGTGTAATTTGCATTAATGATGCACTTAGGCACCCACTATTTGTATTGCAAATTTTGGCCTGGCGGTCAAATATGGTCGACAGGGGGCGTGGTGTGGCTTATACATGCAAGGGGTGCTTTATGAAACCATAGAATGTGCAATAATTCCCCTTTCTAATGGCTCGATCTTCATGAAATTTTTATTGCAATTATTTAATTGTTGTCTTACGTAGAGTGCTTAATTTTGGCCTAGTCGGACTGCAAACATGACCAAGGGGCATTGGTCAGAAGTGGCCTTGGGTCATTTTGAGGTAACAATGATGGCTAGGAGTACCCACGCGGGCACTGTGTTTTTTGTACTAGTTTAATTAGATGGAACCAAACACAAGTTCCTCCTCTGATGGCCTAACCAGCTGTACATCACTTCCCTAATAATCTCATCCTGAAATTTAACTCCAGTGCAGAAGTTCTATCATTGCTACCCAAAACACTGCATACACTGACCTGAATATAAGTTCCCTGACATGTCTGCCACCGAGTCTAGGGAATATATGATCTCTGGTTACCATCTGAGAAGAGACTTGTGCTTGGTTCTATCTCAAAATAAAAGTGAGTATCCGTGTAGCTACTCCAGGCTATCAGGGTTACCCCAAAATTGACCCGAGGCCATCTTTGACCAATGCCCCCCCCCGGCCATATTTGCAGTCCGAATCAAATGGAAATTGTAAATATTAGATTTTCTTATGTTGCTGGCAATCAATCTGTTAAACATTTATAAAATGGTAATTTTTTTGTTTGACATGATGTAAAATATTTTAACTTTGATTAATTTTTATTGTATATACATGTATGTTTTTAAAATGTATATATGTTATTTTCACAATAATAAAATTATGAGGCAAAGCAAGCTTTATAGCTAAAATTACATTTACACTTTGCGTAACTACATGATGACTAAGTTTGGAATAAAAGAACACTTAACAACTGTTTGCTTACAAAATAAATATATACAACATCTAAGTGAAAAAATTACTTTAAGTGGATTGAAAACAAAATCATTTAAACAACATGGAGAAAACAATTGAAAAGAATGAAATAAGAATTATATTATTTACAACAAACTAACTGTAATTAATATTTGAGTTCAAAAAGATGCTATTTAAATCAAAAGTAAATAATATATAATCAGATAGAAGAATTATATAAAAGATTGAATAATCAATATTTTCAACAATGCAACATATATAACAAAACTTACAGTATTGATTTCAAATGCTAATGAAATCCAGCATGGTTTTACCATTTATTATTTTAGTTTTGACGATAACAAAACCTATGTTCTCATAAGAGCAACAGTGAAAAAAAAAAAGCTTGCGAAAGACCTTCTACATTTTTTTGCCATAGACTAGTATTTTTTTTGCATCTCAATATCAAAATAGTACACATAACAGAAATATTTCAGATGAAAGTATTATTTTTCGGGCATAAAATTGCTTAAGTTAATCTCTTTTAACTATTAAAAAACTTTTCATTTTATTGATATAATGGGGTTCGCCGCGGCTTTAATCCTACAGGAGGCGTTGGTGTACTAGCGGTTACAAGGGAAGCCAAGATGGCGGCAAAATACGAATTTTGGGCGGTGCCGGAGTTAAAAGTGGAGTTAATTAAAAGGAATGCGTCAAGGTTAGGCTTAGACGAAAAGCAGATCTTATAGAGAGTTATATTATTTTTAAAACAGTTTTAACATCAATAAAATTTAAACTGACGTATATTGATCCTATCGAGTGTTTATATTATCCGTACTGTATGGATACAGTGAGTTAATTGGGACTACTAGTCGGTCTAAGAAAAAAAAAGACAAACAAACAGAATTAAAACAAATGACATTGTTATCAACATTAAAATATACATTTCAAAATATTGTACATGATTTATATATACTGATATATATATATATCTACATTGGTAATATTTCACAGCTGTATCATATATGGACATTCATTATCCAAACACACACATACCACTCCCCAACTGTCAATGATGATCCAATGAAAAACTCATGAGAGTCATCTTCCTTTCACTATAGATTAAAGGCATATGACAGAAACCTAAATTTCAAAGGACCAGAAATTATTTTGCCTCAACCTCTGGACATTGGTTGGCCAACATCAGGGTTTCAGCAGTTGTTGCCGCAGCACAAAATTTTGCTGCCAATGATAACTAAATCACAGATTGAAGGTAAAGTACATGTATATATTTATTTATGAATGTAAAGTAATAAGTAAATTTATTCATATTACATTATTCCTTTTATACAGAAAAAATCCATTTTGTGCATGACTAGAAGATTATAAAGTAAATGATGTATGTGTAACAGGAGGGAGGAAAACACCTGAAAAAAAAAACACATCCTCACCGAGTGCCCCAGCTAAGGATCGAACCCGGCCCTTCCGGGTGATAAGCCAGCGCTCTACCACGAGGCTAAAAGATACGGACCAGATAGTCTGGCAGTAAATTACTCTATTATACCTACTATATACACAAACCACTGCGGTAGCTCAGTTGAAAGAGTGCTCGCTCTGTAAGTGGATGGTCGTGGGTTCGAACCCCGGCCGGGTCTGACCCAAGACTTTAAAGTGGTTAGTGGCTGTTCTTTTGTCAACTCAGCATTATGAAATGAAAGTCACCGTTCTTTAGGATGGGAATCTAGAATAAACGAGGTCCCTTGTCACGACAGGAATGGCACTATAAAGAACCCTGCTGTATAATGCCATCAGCGCAACGCACAGGCAAAATTTCTGCACTTTCTCCTATAGTTGGTGATGTCTGGATATAAGTGAAAATATTTTTGACTGGGACGTGAAACACCATTACTCAACTCAACTACTATATACACCATGACTAGCTCAGTTCCGCTACAAATGCATCCTCCACAACAATTTTAATATTGACTGTAAAAGCCTAATATTGAATGAATTAATAAATGTGATGTAATGACAGAAATCATACAAACCATTGTAAATTCTTATTCAGTACATTGGTCAACTGCAAATTTCTTTTTCAAGGCTACTTCCTGTATAGAATGGCTGAAGACCATGACGCTACAAATGATGTCAAGGCAATGTACAAAGGGTCTAAGATGTTTGCTGCGAATCGCATACTGGCATGCTCTATACATTATACAGAGCAAATGATATATATCTAAGTGGTATTGTTGGTGCAGCAATGAAAAACAGGGTATTAATAATTTAAATACAAGTAAAATAATATTTGTTCATAAGCCATGTATCTTCATCTTATTGTAACTTTCTTTAAACTAGCCAAACATTCAAAAAACTCAAATTATACATATCAGCACCATTAGAATAATTGATTTAATAAATTTTATGATTTCTAAAAGTTGCTCTGTTTGTTAAATTACAGTGACACTCAGTTTTCCATATATTTCAACAAAATATCAATAATAATGTCACAACCAACTTGAACACAGATATTTAAAGCTTTGAAGAGTATGTAGATAATAGCTTTTTCAGAAGTGCTAGACTGCTTTTAAAACAGTATTTTATTCAATATTTTCAGGTGACATATAATTATAAAATCAAACTTGACAAGGCAGGGGAACCAAAAGCTTCACAGTGTGAATGTCCTGGGGGAAAATGACCACATGGTACATGTAAACATGTGGCTGCTGTTTTTCTCATGCTGGAACACTTTGTGGCAACCGGTAATGTTTGCATTGAGAAGAGCTGCACAGAAAGCCTACAAACTTTTCAAGAACCAGAGTCTCATTATATTGGTAAAGCATCTTTTTTATACTTTCTGGAGAGATATAGCAAGCTGGTTTTTATAAAATATGTAAAAAGAGATTGGTCTTATGATGTTATACTTGGTAAGAAGTATCAAACAGTAAATACTATCCTTTGCTTAGGTAAACTACATGTACCTCATAAAAGGTTAAAAAAGTCTGTTCCATGTTTAAATCCTTTTCTAAAATATGTAACAAGTTTTATACAGTCAGAGGAATATATATATATATATATATATATATATATATATATATATATATATATATATATATATATATATATATATATATATATATATATATATATATATATATATATTGAGAATGGCAAATACAAAGACTTTCAAACAAAATGGTCAAATTTTTCTCAAATATGTAAAATTTAAAAAAAATGTGGAATAAATGTGTGAGTGGAAGGTGTCCTTGTTTCTCTTATTTAATTAGGTTTCTGAACAAACTTGAGAAGAGTTTTTAAAAAAGCCAGACACAACGTGAAAGATACTGCCTATAAAGTTTAGTTAACACATTGCCAACTTTGAATACAAGGGTCAGAAAGGTTGTGGGTTTGAACCAAAGAAAAAACTTCACTATATATTGTTATTAACTTTGGCTTAATAATTTGTACATGCTAGTCACTAGGTTTTGACACGGAGAGGTCAAAACAACGACATTTGTTCTCTGTCTACCAAGTGTTGACCAAGTAGATGTTTAATGTCCAAAATAGTACTATACAGTATGCTAGAAAAAAAAATAGCCAGTATGACTAGAACAAGCAAATAAATTGCACATGTACTTACAAAAAGTAATCATAAAACGATCTTCAATTTTAGCAATTTTTTCTATATCTGCTAAAATTTGCGGAAACTGTGTTTAACACCAGCACAACATCAATAGCACAATTAATATACATGTACATGTATATAAACATATTGATATTTTTTAACATTTACAGTATATAGTATACAGTTTTTTTATCTACAAAATTTACCATTAAGCCAATCTACATTTTGAAAATAATCATACATTTTTTCTTTTCAGGTTCTCCTGTTAAAGTTAAAAACATACCATCAAAAAAGAAATTTTCTGACAAGTTGTTAGAAGATCCTAGACCAAACAAGTATAGAAACATGAGTGGTTATAAAGATTTTGTCAGAAATGCAGTGACAAATTACTGTTCTAATACATCCAAAGATATTGCATTCAGATATTTATATGAGAAGGCTGATATAGAAAGTGCTGTTAGAGACCATGATTACCTGGATGTACCATTTTCTGAATACTGGGTAGACAGAGCACTACCGGTATTCAATACTCAAAGAAATTTTAGCATTTTGTAACCATAACATGTTACATTACAGCTTTTCTGTTATTAAGCCAATAGAGTGCTAGTGACCTGCATAGATAACTACAGCTTGACCTGTATACCTGGTGACATCTTGACATAAGTTAAATAAAACTGCATAGGTGCTGAAATGACTCCAAGATTAGATTGACTTAAGATAAAGCTGTACTGTTACAACTGTATACATGTACCTACTTAACTAAAAGATGTAGCAGTACCAAACTTCAAATAAATACCTACATGTTATACAAATGTTAAAAACTAAACATTTTGACATTTCGCATGAACCAAATGTGTACAGAAAGTTAAGTTTTTTACTTGTTGTGCTGTGTTATTGGTGGTGCTTTCCCTTTGTAACCTTGTTTTTAATCATACTAGCAACAATAACCAAAAAAAATTCTTAATTACTGTGTTATATGAAATGAAATTAGCCTCAGTGATCACATACAGTAACATATTTGCTAAAAACTTTTGGGGCCATGGTGGCTCAGTGGATTTAACATTCGCCTTGTAGTCCAGGTCTTGCACAAATGTGGGTTTGCACCTCACCTGGCCTCATACGTGACAAGGTGTTTTCCACCTGTCATTGACCTTTAATGGTTGGCTCAATGTCAGTATATTGTGACCAGGTGGTACAAGTATGTCTCTGTCAAATTGTGTTAGTGTACAAGTTCTATAAAAACGACATCAGTCTGCACTCGTCAAGAAATCATGGAAGTTCATAATATGACAGAAAAACTGTTAAAGTTATGTTAAACAATAACAAACAAACATAAAAAATTTTAGATTCTATCTTGTTGCTGATTCATTATCATAACAATGACTATTGTTTTGTGTCTCATTTATGATTGCAGGTGTCTAAGAATTCTGCTGCAGACATTGAAATTCAAACTCGTTCTCAAAATAGGAGCAGGAAATGGTTTAATGAGAGAAGGTGGAGACTAATAGCATCAAGATTTGGAGAAATTACAAAAATAACAACTCGAAGAAATAAAAAAAATTATGTGAATCTCTTTTGACAAAGACTAGGCTAACAAAGCCAATGTTACATGGGAGACAATATGAAACCAAGGCAATTTTGAAATTTGAATCACTGTATCAAGTTAAAACAAAAAAATGTGGATTTTTTATAATGCCAGAAAAACCTTTTCTTGGTGCATCTCCAGATGCAATTATTGATGAAAATCATTTAGTGGAAGTTAAATGCCCATTTACTGGACGTAATAATATTATTAAACCAGGGAATCTGTTTCCTTACCTCAAGTATGATAATGGGAAAATTACATTAAAGTCTACAAGTAATTATTATGCTCAAATCCAAGGCCAACTTTTAATAGCAAATAGAAAGTATTGTTATTTTGTAATTTACACGTTCTGTGACTTGTTTGTTGAGAAGATATCCATTGATCATGATTACTGTCAATTCTCCCTTCTCCCAAAACTTGAACTATTTTTTCATAAATATCTAAAGCCTTACATAGCTTTGCATATTTAGGAGTGATTGATTGTATGAAATTACCTCGACACTGTATGACATAAACAGTCTGAATAGCAAATGAAAATGTCAAACAATTGTTGTGTCAGCCCTGTGAGCAGAAGGTTGTGGGTTCCATCACCAGCTGCCACATATCTTAGTCGTTAAAATTAGAAGTTTCCACTGTCCAGCTTGACATTTAGCATTAATGGATCAAAGACAACGACTGGCTTACCTAGTGTCAGGAAAATGGACTAGGAGGGATAGTAGTTAAGTTTGCGGCTACCGCTTTGGTGTACTAGCACCTAAAAGTTGTCCTTAGTAGGCTCAAGGCATTGCAGAAACTAAAATGAATGCAAAAGTAGACTATCAAAAGGTGTTTATGTCATGACATGAATGCAATACTGTTGAACCTAGGTAAAAAGCAACAATCAATCAAACTTAATTGTTACAAACTCATGCATTTTTATTCACAATGGCATTTCTGAAGTTAGCAATTGAAAAACAGATGAAAATAATTCTATCACCCAAGTGGACTTTACTTGATTGGAGAGAAGTTGTCAGAATTTTAAATGTTTTACTTAATCCAATAACCCTTTCTACATGAATCTCTTGGAAGATATTCTTCTATCCCTTACAACTTGCTCTGGTTCTAATTGTGCTTTCCCTTTAAGCATACTTGGTGTATTAACCTGCACATCAAAAGTACCAAAAAGGTCTTGTACCATGATGCCCCTATCTGCCATAATGCTATCTTGCCTTTCAAACATTTCAGAAGCATTATTCAGCAAAGAGGACTTTTCGATTATTTGCCGAGCACTTGCAGATCCTGCATACGAGTCGCTTATAAATGAGACAGCGCCCCTTGGTGTACACCCTATCATTGTTTTAACGGTGTTCTTATGTTGTAGCTTGACCATGTCATACTCTGACCTTCAACATGGGACGGTTTTTTTATTGGAATTTCAGTTGCATCAAGAATTACCCTTGTTTTGCCAAATTTACATTTAAAATCCTCAGGCATGTGCTGGTCAATAATTTGTCTTGAAGGTCAGATTTCAATTTCCTTCAACTGATGGTAAAGAAAATTTATCCATGTAATTATTACTTTTGAAACACTGGTCTCATTAATTTCAAACATAAGGCTTAGTTCATAATCTTCTTTAGCTTGACGCAGTTTAATTAGAGTCATGAATAACTGATATGCTGGTGATAAAACAAGACACTTGTTCTTGAGTTGGTTAACTGCTGGCCCCAAGATATGATAGAAAAAACATGAATTGATTATAATCATCAAAGCTGGTGTAATACTGAATAGCTTTACTGTCATGTATGAAATTTTCAACAGAAAATTTACCAAGAAATGTGCACTGTACTGCTGTATTTTGTACATGAGGAGACGTATTAGTGTTTTCTGTGCTAGAAATACTGGTAGGGACTTCAACTTCATCAGACTCTATAGTCACTTCCATCTGAACATCCTCGACTTCTTGTAATGAAAATGGCTGGTCTTGTCTTTTTCGTTTTGTGGCAGTCTGAGGTCTAAAGCTGAAAATTGAAGGGACAGCACCTTTCTTCAAGATTGAACGTTCACCTGTAAAATATATGAGGTAACAATAAGTGACCACAATATAATCGAGATTATTTCACATATTTCTGATTTTCTTCATAGGCTAATTATAATTTTAAACCTAAAACACATTTTCATCAAAATATACTGTTTACAAAAATTCACTCGCCAATGTGCATGCATGTGTGTGTGTGTGTTTTTTTTGTGTATTGTGTGCATGTGTGTGTTATTTGAATTAACTGAAATTTTTATTTTGTTTTATGAATTATGTACTCTTATCAATGTTATCTATATGTGTTTGTTTACATTAATCAAAATTTATATTCGTTAAATATATATCACTTTTGCAGAGGTTATCTTATATATAATTAATAAATAACATATAATAAAGATTTATTTTGTTTCAATTTTTTCGTTGTTGTTGTTGTAGTTAATATGTTTTAATAATAATGAAAAAGTGTACTCCTTTATACAAAATCTTGTGTCTTTCTATATATCTTCTGATACAAAACACGCCATTTGCCTGTTACCAGTAACATATCCTGAAACAAAAAAGAAAAAAAAAACACAAAGCAACGAGAACAAAATAAAATTTTAACAACAGTGATAAAATTACAGATAACTCGAGATAAGAGCAAACTAATATACTTAACAACATGCATTTAAAACAAAGAATACTGACAATCATGTTTAATTGAGTTAACAACACAACAAATGCATATATGTAAATTTGATTTCGCATTTTAACTAAATGGAAACCCAGGATCTTCCCAATTTCAGCAGAACACTCTACTCACTGAGCTACCTAACCAGCTATCAAAACTGTTCTGCCATCTATCTACTCATCCTGAATACCACCTCTTATTTTAAAGACTACCTAAATAAATTATATTTACCATGAAAGTTTTGAAATATTTGTTTCATTAATTTTTTTAACCTGTATAAAAAGACAGCCTGCTCATAAAGTTTCCTGCGTTGTTCTGTTCAGATTTGACTGCATTAGCATTTTGTTCGAAGTCTTGCACTTAAAATTGTGATAAAATGTCCAGTTGGTACATTACCATGATTACTGCTGAATGTGCGTGTCTGTGACCTATTTGTACGATTGTTGCCTCTATTGTCCATTAACCCAGTGAAACTTTAATATACAAAAAATTAAACTTAATATATAATCAAATGGGAAATTCACGAAAAGAGATTGTACTAACCTAATACAGTGTTTGTGAAGTCATCTTGCCTAAAATAGGCTTTGCACACAACATCATTGGGACCTGGTTCCCACAATTTCTTCGTTTTTGGATCCATTCTTTTCACAGCAACACGTCATTTTAGACGCAACTCTGGATCCTTAGGATATTTATTACCACCGGAATTTTTGCACCCAGGTACAGAACAGTACTGAGGCATTTTCCCAACAAGTCAGCGTTAGCACAATACGTTATCAATGAAGCGTGTGTGACTTCCGGTACAGATTATGACTGCTAGTACACTAGCGACACCTGATGGCAAAATTATCGCGGCGAACCCCATTAAAATACATTTACATTGATGATTATTTTTAATGTATATCATTTTGTAATTTAAGAATTATACATGATATTTTCTCCATTATAAAAAATTCAGATGTATCGCATTAAAAAGTACATCACGGAATAAGACGATATATTAGATTTGAATAAATGATTAAGATGGTATTTGTTATTGTTCAAAATAAATTCCTAGATCTCGGATTTTAAAAAAAGTTCCTTTTGAGTTAAACAAAATTCAAATCATTTAAAAAAAAAAAATTACAAAAGTTAAGTTTAAACGTGCTACCATTACTTGAAAGTGTTTAAGGAGCAAACAATTTTAAAAAAAAATATTTATATACATACATGAATTTACATGTATTACATAAATTTGTTTAAAGTATTTAACAAAAATACTTATTTAATTTTGATATGTCGGAAATGCATTCCTCATCAGTGACACTAGGTGCCGAAAAAAGTTGATAAAAAGATAATCCAAACATTTGATGCTAGACAGGAGTGCTTACCCTTCCGGAGCACACGGCCTCACTTCCTTGATGGAAGTTCACGTGTATTACTGAATTTGCCAGCTTTTAAAGTTTTTACTTTGTTTTTGGGATTGTGGTTTGGACAAGGACAGGTACGTTTGTGTTTGATTATTAAAAATTTAGACGTGTTCCATATTTCGCAAGTTTTTTCTTTGCATTGTTTTGAATACGCTTTAATGTTTCTTTGTTTTTTTTTAAAAAATACGCTTCCACATTTGACCGATATTTTTATTTTGACACTGAATAATAATTTTATGTACAGAAATAAATTTATCAATATTTCTACAGTTGTCATAGCATTAAAACCAAGAATGATTTAATTAATCTTTCAGTTATTCCTTTTCTGTTATTCAAAAAATTATATCAACTGAAAAAACATTCTTTATGTTTTCAAACCGTTTGACTGAAATTAAAATTTAATAAATTCTTTGTTCGGATTAAATTTGTACATGAACCTAGAGTCGAATCATCAAGTATATTCCCTAGTATGAATATGTGTGCATTATGAATAAAAAATAAGTCTAAATATATGTTTTAATTTTATGAACTAGGATTCTTATTAACAAACACAAGCCAGGACTTTGGTTAACTCTAGAATAACCGCAAACACGTTTTAACGATACAGACCTCTATACTTGATTTGGTAAATTAAACACCATTCCCTTATCCCCAAATATATCATTTAATATTTTCTAAATGCTGGTGTTGTATAACAATGTTACACAATTATCCGAAATGTGCACATCTGGCACATCAAAATTTAACTGGTATTTATGTTACATATTTACTAAACAAATGTGACTTACTTCATTTTTAAAAAATTCAAAAAGCTGATAAACACAGTTTTTATTATATGTATATTGTCTTTTACTTTTTGAAAAATCACGTAATAGCATATAGTATTATATAATTATATTATTGTAGCTTTACAAAATAAAACACGTATAAATGTCATTAGAGGATGTCAGAGAACATTGTTTGGTAAAAATTCCTTAAAAATCCAATTCTATGCATATGAGACGATACTATTTACATAGAAAACAATGCATATCCGTCGACTTATTTTTTAATAAAAACATTTGATGTAAGAATAATATTTGTTCTTTCAAGATTAAACCTTTCTACTCGTCAAGAGATAATAATACATCTAAATGGTTTTGTGATAATGCTTCACAGCAATTAAAACATTTTCTGGGATGTCAAAACGGGTCCACAGTTCTTTTATAGCAGAAATGTTGCCGTAAATACATGCCTGCACAAAATATCCGCTTTTATCATCTACCTCAAAACAGTTTGTATTATATGCCAGTAATCATTTTTTTGTATTTATATTTCTCTCTTGTCTGGATTGCATTTAGTATTTGTTCAGCATTTTCAAGCCAGCATTCAATGAAATATCTGTACATAGTGTCTGGTTTCAAATCAGCCAAACATCTTTCGGTTATTTCATCATGAAGATTTTCGGCAATGTAATAGGTTGTTCCATCATAGAGGTCGTCCCCGACAGTTTTAAATGTCAATGAAAATTTCAGATACTGCCCTTAATAACCCTGCGTGGTTCATCCTTTATTATTAATAATCAAAAATGTATATAAATAATTTCGTGCTTTAGTACATATTTGTTATCTCCTCTTTTTTCGATATAGAAGTCGCTCAAACTCTCAATGGCTTTGGTGTGTTCTTCATCAATGATTTTTGTTCCTCTGCAATGTTTAAAGGATCTGGATAGGAAAACCACCTCTTTTTAAATGACACCCATGGAAGGTTACATTTGAAGCTATAAGACAAACGTGATGACTTCAGCTTTCTATTGTCAACTTTCTGTTACTTTGCAGTAATATCCCTGCTTCTTCTGCGTGTGGTTTATATGTTTCACGTTTAGTACGTTAGGGTAGAGCTTGTTCCCACTATGCGGACTGCTTACAATTAAATTGTTAACGCAATATTATTGCAAGTCTGGGCTAATCAAGGCCCTTACAAAGTTTTATGGTCGTCATCACAATATTGTTGATAAATTCTCAAAATTGAATTGCACGTGAAGGGTGTAACTTGCTAGACAGGACGTGCTTATCCTTCCGGAGCACAAGGCCTCACTTCCTTGATGGAAGTTCACGTGTATAACTAATTTTGACAGCTTTCAGTTTTTGTTTTGTCTTTGTGATTGTGATTTGGACAAAGACTGGTATTTTTGTTTTATTATTAAACTGTAGCTTTTTTCAGAATCTTCAGTTTTTCATTTGTAAGTGCTTTCAAGAACGCATTTTGGTGGAAGTATAAAGAAGTTTTTGCCTAAAGCAGTGTATTCTCGATGCTTGCAAAATAGTGCACAGTGCTGGGGATATGCAATATCGTTTCCAGTTTCAGCTATTTCATTTATAGTTTTAAGACTTATCTTTATTGAAGTGTTCCCATTGATATTTGTTGCTTTTTCGAAATTTTGTTCATTTTCGTTTGTGCATATTGTGATATTGTTTTTCTTACAATGCGCTTTTAGAATACTTTCCTTTTCCTCTTTAGTAAGTTTATATCGATCATCAGCTTGGTCAATGTGGTAATCCCTACTGAAAATATCATAATCACGTAAAACAAACCACAGGTCGTTCATAATTTGTGATTGACATGTCATTATCACTTTAGTATTTCCCTTTTGAACACAACCCATCATCTTTTCATAGTATGGATAAGCTCGTTCATATAATGTTTTATCAATGGCAAGTTTACTAATAATATCCGGGATAAGTATAATCATTTTTTCATTGACATTTACGATTTCATTCCATTTTGTAATATCGTGAATCAAAGCTGGAAAATATCCTTGACCTTCAAAATCTTTAAGCATATGAACGGCATTGGTAAATCGTCCGTCCCCATACACACCCCTGTATATCAGAATTCCATATGTTCGGATTTTAGATAAACCCTCAGTATATGAATTTGTCTTGACGAAATCAGGCTGTACTATCCGGTCAATTAAGGCTTTTGTATTCTCTGGAATGAATAAAGATTAATATTAACTAGAAACTATACACAAAACGTATAAAAACTAATGAAAAGGACATGTAAAAAATCAGCAAGATAACTATTTTAAGTGACTACTCGATTACCTGTTCATGATCAATCGAGTCTTATGGTTGGAGAAAATTTCTACTTTTTGTTTAATCAATAACTTAATTGTTTTTTTTGCTCTTAACAATGTTTCTTTTGCCTTCATATTCGAGAAACTTATGCAAGTCACGTAATCATTAAATATTTCGTAACATCTGTCAGTCTTGATTGATAACGAAATAAGTGTTAAATATGGAGAGTGTTTTAGACTTTTGCCTTTTATAAACAAGGTTTGCATACCTGTTAAAATTTGTCGATTGATTGAAATAAATGGTTAAATATCTAAAATTAGAGAGCTTGTTTTCATAGTTTAGGTTATTAAATTGTCGCGTGTCTGAAATGATTACAACAGTAAAAAACAATATTATTCAATTATTTTTCAGCAACTTATTTCTGCACACGAGAAAAGCATCGGTGTATGTGCCCTTTTGTAAACTAGTAATGTGTTGTATGGACACATTTTGTGTTGAAGTGCTTGGACTGTAATCAATCCATTTAGTAAAGTTGACAACAGTACGATGATTTATTAGTGATAATCATCTGACGTAAGAAGCATTAAAATTGATATTAATTCCAACCAATACATCATCTGGGGATATGCCACTAATGTTCTGTACAAATGATAATTACATACTTTACAGAAATCTAATTTTCCAGGCACCTTGGATCCCTTAAAATCCTTTGAGATATTTATAACTAACGACTATTTGCAGTATATTTTTTGGTTAAACCGAGTAGAACCTCATGTTGAAAAAAGGTCATGAACGTTATTTTGATCCAGAGATCATTTTAAGGGAACATCAAAACTTAGTTTTTCAATGTCACAATATTTAGCTGTACTTGAAATGCCTTGATCCTAACTTTTAATCATCTTTTAAAAGCAGTACTACAAATCATAAAAACGTAAAACCTGCTTGGAATCATCATTAAGGTGAAAACGCATTAAAAAAGAAGTTATTACATTTATCTTATTTAAGATTCTTAAAAAATATATTGAACTTTGGAACTTTGGATACATTAATTTTCAACTGGTTGGCATATGTTTTTATCTATCAAACTTCAGCCGTCTTATATCTAAGGTTTGCTCAGTCATGCAAAAAAATTCTTAGCTAGATTCATATAAATTTGAAAAATTGATTTCCCAACATTTCGGCACATAGTGCCAATAAAGGGGGAATGTATTTTCGGAATGTGTACATATTGCACATCCAAATTGGCAGGTTTTGTTTTTCTTATTTATTAATAATTTGAAAATATTGCAAATTAAACTGGTCAAACCCATACCTACATTTTTCAAATATAAAATACTTTACAAAAATGATACTTGAGATAATTAACTATTTTGATATTCATATTTAGCCATTGCATTTGACTTTATGACCTTGAAATATACATCAAGATATACAAGTTCTACATATACATGTTCTTACAAAAATAATGGTTTTGAGATAATTAGCTATTTTCTTATTGTTATGCAGTCATGCGCTTTGTACTTATGATCTTGAAATATATATCAAAATCACGATATCAATACCTACAATATCCTTAATTATATTCCGAGAATATCAAATTTACCTTATCCTTGTTGGAAATGTTTATGTAAACTGTAAAATTTGTGTAATCCTAAAAATGTACCATTTAGTAAAATTTTCAGTCGTCTAAAATTTGAAATTTATTTAAAACTAAGGTTTGTTCCCTCATGCAAAGCATTTCTTAGCTTGATTTGGATTTATATAATTTTGAAACTTTAGATTCATTATTTTCAACTGTTTGGCTTATATATTTTTTTATGTATCAAACTTTTCGGTCTTAGTGTCACTGATGAGGAATTAATTTCCGAAATGTGCACATCTGGCACATCCAAAATTAACTGGTATTTGTATTATATATTTACTACCCCTGAGCGGGTACCGCTGCTGGTGGAGTAAAACTCCCCGAGGGTATCCATAACTCAGTAGGCAGTACTTTGTTCTGTCAGAAAATGTACAATTTAGTAAAATTTTTAGTCGTCTAAAATTTGAAATTTATTTAAAACTAAGGTTTGTTCCCTCATACAAAGCATTCCTTAGCTGGATTTGAATTTATATAATTTTGAAACTTTAGATTCATTATTTTCAACTGTTTGGCTTATATATTTTTTTATGTATCAAACTTTTCGGTCTTAGTGTCACTGATGAGGAATTAATTTCCGAAATGTGCACATCTGGCACATCCAAAATTAACTGGTATTTGTATTATATATTTAACGATGTCTTTAAATTTTTTTTAAAAGACATGGTTCTCAAAAGTATCACGAAGACCTAATTTTGTTTATGTACAGAATGTTTTCTAAAAAATATGAGAAATGTCTGATAACAGGTGCATCTTATCGGCAGACTGTCAACAATAACGATTTATGTCAATTTTGGGTATGTTATTATTCTAAATTAATTAAAAAAAACACGTAAGAGTCTTTTTTGGTAATTGTTTTGAAATTTTGCCCAAAATAGTTTTTATATTGAAATACGTTTAAAATAATATAAATTATTAAATCAGCAGCCTTGGGCAAAATTCGATCCTTTAGTGACCTTATAAATTTTAAAGAACTATTTGATTTGGTACTTTCAGTGTTTAAAATTGTTGAAAATTGCTTATGTTGCCTTTCCTTACTTTTTCAGAATAATAATCTGCAATATATTTAAATGTAGCATGTGGCACTTCGAAGAATTATAAGTTGTTGGTTACAAAATTAATGACCTTTTCGTTGTTCTATTACAGAAAACCGTCGTTATATAAAAGTTAATACCGAAAAGACAAAGAGTAAACTGCGTAGATATTTACATTTCTAAATTCAACCATGGGTATGTAAATTAATGATTTTTTGGGGATTGTGATTTGGACAAGGACTGGAATGTTCGGTTTTATTTCATTTAATTGTTATACGACGGTCTTGTGACACCCTTTATACAGTAAACTTTTACTATAGACATAAAGTTCCTATGCTGAACCCATTGATTCTAAGTGAATTTCAAACGAACTAGATTTAAGCAACACGTAAAAATTCCATTTTTATATTTCTTATTGTTCTTTTTAACAATCAAGATCAAAATTGAAAAAAATGTCACTTGACGACAAAATGAACTCGAAAAATTTAAAAATAATTAGAATTACTGTTATAAATTTAAAGTTTTTAGAAATATCGTTTCATGACTTTTTCAATCTAGTTAGATGACTGACATTTAAATATTACTGATCGACTGTTTTAGTTCTAGGATCGACCTGTATCATTTGCTTATTAAAAACATCTAAATTTCTTTTCACTTTTTTGCAATTAAGTTAACAAAATATATATCATTAATCAATAACTAAGGAAATTGACAGTTCATTCATCAATGTAGGAACGGTACTTTATATGATAAAACGTACGATTGAGTAGTAAAGACACATAAAAGTAGCAAGTTTTGTTTTATAAGAGTACCTTTGTAGCCATAAAAGTAGTAACTACAGTGTAGCAGATACACGTGCAGATTGTAAATTTATTCAAACTTATTTCAAACAAGAGACGGTTAAAAATTTGTCAGATTTTCATGAACACCTGAATTATATTATTAGCTTGCTAATTGTTGGAATTTTTATCACACCTGACCTCTAGCATGTATACAATTTATACTTAGCGAAGCGCAGCAGTAGCTCGCTGCTCTTATTTACGGCAAATAATATGTAGGAAAAAGTTTAAAATTAAACACAATCACATGTAATAGTTTTTATGCATTTTGCTGGTGCTACTACCAAAATGAAAATATCATTACAACTTCTAATTACAAAAACATTCTATTTAAGATATTTAAATTTTGAAAACTTATATGCTAAAAAGACTGTAAATATTGAATTGGATTTTGTAACGGGTTTCCGTTTTCAGTTACAATATAAAGTACAGACAAGTCAACCGGAAAAACGTGTGTAACACGATTTACGCTCACGTGATGCACTACACGTCATCGGAATTCTGCTCGACCATAGCAGCGAGTTACATAATAAAGATTTATTAGGTTAAGTATCAAAAGCTAAAGTGGTCACTATTTTGATCTGTTATATACTTTATAAAGTCTCAACAAATAGATACTTTGTCAGAGACGAAAGAATGATCACGAAAACAGGCAAAAGGATACCGTGCACTATTTTTAAAAAGAAAAAAAATGTAATGACGTCCATTTAGAGTATATTGAATGATTTTGTAATTTTCCTTACGTTCGAATGAAAAGAGAATATATATCTTTAATGCAGAAAAAGTTTTGACACAGGTACTATAAAATGTGATTGACTTTTTATGAAATGAAAACGTTGAAAACAATAACATGTTTATTTTTTTGATCTACTTTATAACTTTAGCTGTTAATATAATATTAGGTGATTAAAATGTTAAGGAGGTATAGTCATATATGTCATATATGGTAATTTTATTTTAATCGATAATTAAGTTTATATTTTGGCAGACCGTTTTTAATGTGATTTTGGTAACTTTTTGACTGCAAATTGTAAATGAATCGAATTTAATTCCGTAAATATGAATTTAAATAAACTTAGATTAAAAATGCCATTAGATTTTTTTCTGGAACGTTAAAATATTGAAATTGTATTGAAGTTGTACCCTTTTTATAGTAAAGATTCATTGTAACTTCGTTGACTTCGTACAGTGTCATTCATATCAAAAGGTTACGTAAAATCTCATTCTATTTGCTGAATAGGTACATGTCGTGCTCAATCGGGACACAATTTTCGCGATAAAAAACAGAATTGACAGTCGGTGCAAGACATGTATCTATTTACATTTAGGACAGAATATTTGCTATAAAACCGGAACTTAAATTTTCATTAATGCGAATATGACTTTAAAAAAGAAAAATCTTATTTATTGTATTAAATGTTTAACATGTAAAGAATTCTACTTTTGCTATTCTGTATTGTTTTATCTGAACGCGTTCAAGTTTACAGACAGCATATTCGGGAATCAAGCTTAAGGCAAATTCCTTTAAGTGAACTTACGGAAAACTAAATGGACACTGTTAAATAATAATTATTTTTTCTCAACCTTTTAAACAATTATCTACAGTACAGCTCAAGTGGATACGTGAATTTCCAAACGCCGCGGTGTTTTCATAATCCGCAGCAGTAACAGTCCGCGTCGGATGTCGGTGTAAATTTTCTTTCCACCGCGATACGCGGTGGACGGTGATGCCGGTGGACATCTCATAGTATGATTAGTCCACCGGATCGTCCACCGCGACCATCATCAGTTTTGAGGATTACATATGTGTAATTGAAATTTGCAAACCATTATCGGATCCCAATTAGTAGTTGTTTTAGAATTAACTAAGGAGGAAATACTGATGCTTGTTTTTTTTTACTTAGTTTTTTATGCCGTTTGATAGAGTTCTGTACATTAGAATATATAATTAAAACATCAAATTAAAACAGCTTTGTTATTTTTATCTGTAAAAATACAAATTCAAGAAATCAATCCAAGGCTTCTTAAACTGCATCAATTTTAATCTGGAAACTTCATATCAATTCTGTGTCACATACCCAGGTAACAAGAAGCTTAACCCGAAAACTTAGTCCAATGACGAGACAGCAAAACTACTTCTTATAAAAGAGAAAAAGGGAACTAAACAGTCCCCGATAATTGACATTTTTCTTTTCTCTCTCTCTCTCTCTCTCTCTCTCTCTCTCTCTCTCTCTCTCTCTCTCTCTCTCTCTCTCTTTAACACTAAATAACCAAGTTTTGTCGTACGTATATATTCTGAATAATTGGCGTTTTTTAATACTTTTTTTCAATGAAAATTTCCTCATTTTAATTTTTGAAAAAAAATATACATTATATTCAAACTCTTCACTGAAAGATAGAATGGTAGAAAATGTTTCAAACACGTGATCTCGTGTCGGTTCGCGGCGATCTAAAAAAAGGATAGTGTAAACAAAACAGTTATTTAAAATCAAAGTACTTCTCGCATCCCAAACAATATTTTTTTCTATTAATTATCTGTGCATAAAGTACTACTTTTCCCGTTTCAATTTGCTACCTGGTCACGACTGCAGACATGATTTGAAGACGAACACGTGAAAACCTTTCAAGGTGTGATGATAAGAATATTACAGGTGATTAAGAGTAAGCACCCTACTAATAAGCGTTTCCTTTCCGATCTCATCACTGTAAATTAGTTAATTAGTTTGTCGGTAACATTTGATTGTAATCACTGTCCTCTGTATCACTGTACACTTCATATCTTCCGAGTCCAAAATTATTGAATAGAGAAAATAGTATTCTCGTGACGGGTTTTATTTCTTACCAAAAATAAATAAATAAATGAATAAATTATAATTAAAAAATGAAAAAAAGAAAAAAAAAAAAAAAAAAAGGGACAGATTCTCGAGCCTCGTGGAAATGTTAACCATTTTAATTATAGCTGGCCTAGCTGTCAAAACATTTGTAAAGGTTAACTTTAAAGGCACGTGTAATGAAACTCATGGTTGTGTTTTGGATAAGATTTTGATACACATTTGACTAACAATTTCAGAAAATTATCTTTTAAAAATAATCTCGCGCTTCAACTGTTTTAAAAAATTACGTGGAAAAAATCTTTTAAAAATCCGTGTTTTTTTTTTTTTTTTTTTTACATTATTTTAAAGATTGTCACAGAATTTTTTAATCTACCGAGTCTTGTGCTTCAATTATAATATAATTACGGACAATATCGATCAACAACAAAATTAATCATCCATGTAAACATTCGTTGTATGGTCAAGTATATAATTTGGAACTTTAGATTCATTAATTTCCAACTGTTTGGCTTATGTTTTTATTATCAAACTTTTCGGTCTTAGTGTCACTGATGAGGAATGGATTTCCGAAATGTGCACATCTGGCACATCAAAATTCAACTGGTATTTGTGTTATATATTTACTACTCCTGAGCGGGTACCGCTGCTGGTTGTGTAAAACTCCCCGAGGGTATCCATAACTCAGTAGGCAGTACTTTGTGCTGTCAGAAAATGTACCATGTAGCAAAATTTTCAGCTGCCTTAAATTGTATAATTTGTTTAAAACTAAGGTTTGTTCCCTCATGCAAAGTATTCCTTAGCTGGATTTAGTTTTACATAATTGTGGAATTTTGGATTCATTAATTTCCAACTGTTTGGCATATGTTTTTTATTATCAAACTTTTCGGTCTTAGTGTCACTGATGAGTAATGAATTTCCGAAGTCTGACATCTGGCACCCTGGTATATATTTATTTATGCCTCTGAGTACACATTAAAGATTAAATGTATTTCGTTTTCAATATTTATCGTGGTGGAGATTTTTTTCTGTTGGTGGACGATTTTACTGTCGACCGCGGCAGAAATATTCTTAATCCCTTTTCCTCTCATTCACGGCGGACCGTGGTGGGTCACGATGGACCCCGGTGGAAATTTAATCTCATCTAATCGGCAACCTTGTCCACCGCGGCGGAAATTCACTCATCCACCTGAGCTGTACTGTAAATTCAGCATTTTGAAGTCCAAATTAATTGTCTTAGTTATAAACATCATTATTCACCTGAAGGTTGTGAAAACATCAAAGCGTTAGTGAATACAAAACGTTTCATTAAAAACTGAACGTGTTTGAACTTTTTGCTTTTTGCATATTGTTAATATAAAATAAAACAAAAATACCAGTCCTTGTCCATATCACAATCCCACGTCACGTGCAAGTCAATTTTATGAATAAAAGGAACAAAGAACTATGGCAAGTCAAATATATCCAGTATAAGTTTTGATACAGTGACTACATACTTATCAGCAATATTGTGATGACGGCCATAAAACTTTTTAAGGGCCTTGACTTTAGCCTAGACTTGCAATATCCTTGCGTCAACAATTTAATTGTAAGTAATTTGCTATGTTGCAAAAAGTCCCCATAGTGGGAACAAGCATTACAAAATAGATGCTATGAATTAAAACTCGAATGACATTAAAATTATAACAAACAAGCTATTATCGCTTACTAACCACTATATTCTACTACACATGCCAATTAAAGCTTTTTTAAGTTCAATCAATAATGATATTTTAAATAATTTAATACAGTCACTGATGAGGAATAAAATCAAAGTAATGTAGAAGATATCAATTTAAGTAGGAAATCTTTGATTCTCAAATTGCTTTAAGAAATTTCAGTCCGAGAACATAACCAATTCAATTAAATTAATCAGCTTTAGACAGAAATAACTTTTTGCGGTTTACAGATTTTATAAAAAATCAATTATGGTTTAAAATTCAAGTAAAAAATTCCAGAATTTTTAATTTATGCAAATATGACCTGTAAAAGCAAAGTTTCTATTTACTATATTAAATGTTTAACTTGCGAAGAAATCTATATTGGCCAAATTGGTAATGTATTGTCTGAACGTGTTCGACAGCAAATTCGGAAATCAAGCTTTAGGCAAATACTTTTAAGTGAAAATACGGAAAATTAAATGGACACTGTTAAATAATTATTATTTTTTCTCAACCTTTTAAACAATTATCTACCTTTAGAATTTTGACGTCCGAGTTAATTGTCTTGGTTACGATATAAACATCATTATTCACCTGAAGATTGTGAAAACACAAAAGCGTTAGTGAAGACAAAACGTTTTATTAAAAACCTGACTGTGTTTAAACCTTTTGTTAAGTATATTTTGTAAAAGATTACAAAATAGATGCAAAGTGTTTCGAAAGTGCTTTGATTAGTATACCCTATCAATTTAAACTCGAATGAGATTAAAGTTAATAAACAAATTATTTTCACTTACTACCAACAATATTCTTATACATACGCCAATCAAAGCTTTTTTTTTTAAAATTTCAATCAGTTATTATCTTTTAAATAATTTAATACTGTCACTGATGAGGATTAAAATTTTCGAAATGTGCATATATAGTATATCAAAATTTAACAGCTTTTTTGTTACATATTCTTATATTATTATTTTACATACTTATTATGTTACTTAAAAGGGTATCTGTTGAATTATAACTCCATCAAAGTTTAGTTGTTTTGCTTGTTTTTTACATTGAATGATTGTCATTGATATATCAATTTAAGACAAGACTCAGGGAACTCAGTAACCTGAATGGTTCAAACATAAGTTTAAAGATCATCGCACCTAGATTTGAATCCATCTAAGGCAGGTTTTAGTTTAAATAATTTTGTTTTGTTGTTAGAGGTTTATATGCATATTTCGTGTTGATATAAGTGAAAGAATCTTGACTGAAGCGTATAGAATAACTTGACTACAATCTCCAGATATCGATTTGGCTTGTAACACTGAGAGTAAATTTTAATGATCGTGTGTTTAAAAATATATGGAAAGTATTTACCTATGTTCATCCTTGAGATGTCACTTAGTGATTTTGTATTTGAAGCTGAAACAAAAAATAAGACGAATAATTGACCATTGTAACGAATTTTGCTTCTAGGATTGGTTACTTATAGATAGCTTATTTTCAGGAAACTGTAAAAAATTTTAGTTACCAATTGTAGCTATGGTTATGATACGCAACAATTGTTTTTTAATTCACGTACATAACCATTAGAAAATAGCTAAATGCCTTGCTGGGGGTGTCAGTGAGCATTTAAATTTAGTAGAAAACCTTTGGTTCTTAAATAGATCTACGCAATGTCTGCGTTCATAGTTTTTTTTTTTATAAAAAAGCTATCGTGGTTTTAAATTCCAGATACCCGAACATTAAATTAAAAAAAATGTATATATTAATATATAAAACAAATGCAATTGGTAAAATATAGTCGTTAACCTGATAATTAGGTTATAAACAGTTATTTTCAAATTTCTGTAATTTTATTGAATACATAAATGATAAAATTAATATATTCGTATTTAACTATCATTTATGTAGAAAATTTTGAACTTTCTTAATTATCTAATTATGTTTAAAAGTATGGTTTGGAACCTAGTGCAAAGCAATTTTTAGTTGGATGTAGATCCAAATTATTTCAGAACTTTGAAATCATAATTTCCAATGATTTGGCTTTTATGTTACAAGTTATTGGGCTCTTGAGGAAGCAAATTTTTTTCGAAATGAGCACAAACGGAACATCAAAATGTAACAGGTATTTTGGATGGATATTTACTACTCCTGAGCTGTTACGGCTGAGGATGGAGTAAAACTCCGAGGTTATCCTTAACTCTGTAATCAGTCCTTGTGTTTACAGAAAATGGATAATGTATCAAAATTTTCAACTTTGGAACTGTGTAATTTTATATTTTCAACTGTTTGCCTTATTTTTAATGTATCACCCTTTTAAGCCCCTAGTGTCACTGGTGAGGTAGGACATTCCAAAATGTACCCATATGCAGAGTAAAATTTAACAAGTAGTTTTGTTAGATACAAGACTTTCACTGAATTCCCACGTTACTCTGTTTGGCCTATGTTTTTTAATCTATCAAACTTTTCGGCCCCTAGTGTCACTGATGAGGAATGAATTTCCGAAATGTGCATATCTGGCACATCTAAATTTAGGAGGTATTTGTTATATATTTACTACCCCTGAGCATGTACCGCTGCTGGAAGAGTAAATCTTCCCGAGGGTATTCATAACTCAGTAGGCAGTACTTTGTGCTGTCAGAAAATATACCATTTAGCAGAATTTTTATTCGTCTTAATTTTTGAAATTTATTTAAAAACTAATGTCTGTTTCCTTATGCTAAACATTCCTTAGCTGGATTTGGATTCACATATGTTTGGAACTTTAGATTCATTAATTTTCAACTGTTTGGCATATGTTTTTTAATCGATCAAACTTTTCGGCCCCTAGTGTCACTGATGAGGAATGATTTTCCGAAATGTGCACATCTGGCACATCTAAATTTAGGAGGTATTTGTTATATATTCCAACCAGGAAATTTTGTTACCAGTGATTAAACACGCAAATGATAAAAAACAAACCTTGTCCCTTTTTTCCCCATAAACAGCATGCTTTCTTCGATTTATAATTCTAAACTATTTAGCTTGTGTCTTTTATGTATAAACTTCTTCAGCTTTAGTGTCAGTGATGACTAATGCTTTTTCCGTAATGTACACATATGGCACATCAAAATTTAACAAATATTTTGTTAGACATCGGTCTTTTTATAAAATACAAGTAACTCTCATAATTTTATTCAAAACAGGAACATATGCCACCATAAACACGCTTAAGAATTCACATAAATCTTAATATAATTACGCACTTGTCTCTCTAATTTCCATTAAAGGTATGGTTTCCTGGTTATCTTGTTCTGTTTCGTGTTGTCTACATTTCTTTTTCCCTATAATATGTAAAAAAAACTTATAAGGGGTAAAATTATTTAAATTGATAAAAAGATTCACTGCGATCACGTTTTAAGGGTATTTGAAAATATTCAGTGAATGTTTTTGTCTTCGTCGAATAAAAAACGAAGGTTCAGGTCGCTCTTATTACTCAATGTATAATAATAGTTTTTAATAAACAATATAACCTAATATCACTGCGAAAATAATAATGCTTAGTAAGTTGAAATGACAACTTCGGTTATTTGTAAAATACCAGAAATCTACCATCGTGGTTCTCCTTTATAATTGGTTCATTACTAACGCTTTGAATATTATTCCCATTTTGGCAAACACGGATGGTTGCTCTTCGAAGAATTAGATGTTTTATTTAATTAATGCTAAAACATTTTACACTTACATATAACGAAGACTACTACAACAACTATTATGACAACTGGTATTATAATATAAGGCAAAGTTATACCAAGTAATGGAACTTTTTCTGTTTCTTCTGAATTTACTGAAAAATAAAAGACGTTGTCTTAATAATAATAATTGATATATTGATTCAATATTTCTTATATTATAATATTACTATAACATTCAGAGAAACGTTCAAAAAAACTGAAACAACTTACTTTATGCATTTTTTATTTATTGCACATGAGGCATTATATACGCATCTGTTAAAAAACTTCATAAGGTCTAAAAATTCTGGAATTCTTTACTTCTATATTCAAGATTAGGACTGTCCAGTGGTAAATGAACAAACATAATTTACACAGTGAAGGGCATAGTTACGGACAGGATTAACACTTTAATTCAAGTCTTAAAACGAAATTTAAATTTTATGCATGGATATTGTTTCTAGTTCGATACTGTTTCTTGTGAGCTTATTATTTTAGCGACAAAAAACTGTAATACATTTCTTTCTGTTTTTTTAATACCGACGTGTTAATAAATTCAGAGTCGTGTGTGATTTATGAGCATTCGGTACTAGATGTCCATATAAACATAATATGCGTAGTTTCGCAAAATGTATTTATTCCTTGCCAATTCAGATTTTCGTATCATCCCAAGTCATATGACCTCATATTTTGGACAAAACAAAAATGGCAACAATCAGTGCCTGCATGGTGAAAGTGAAGGGTCGTAGCTTTCTATATTTTACATTCTACATAGGTAGATTACATAACACCTCAAAATCTTAATTAGAGTTTATAAAGATTGTTTAGATAATTAAGTCAGGATCAATAACGGGAAGCCTCATACTAGGGAAAACTTAAAATAGAATATACTTCTTTTACTATCTTTTGACTGATCGAATGTTAACATTTTTTGAATTTTTCAATCTTATATTGCGCAAAATTTACAAAGTTAATCTTTGATGAAAATGTAAATGTTGGTCACTCAGATTTCCGTGCAGCAATCACAACAGCTACGTTTCTGGCGATGTTTTAATTGAAAATAATAATTAATAGTTTTTTTAATCATCTCTATGATTGAAATGCCTAAAAGAAACAAAAATGATATTTTTGGTTCACATATTTTTTATTGATCATCTAAAACGATTCTTAGTAGTTCATCATTTGTACATTTATAAACAAGGCAGAAACCCTAAATTCAGTCACGTGGTGATGAATGTCACGTGACAATTCGTCCGGAACATTGTATTTGAGAAACGCGTTATACTGCCTATCATTTTTTTTAAACATCTACGTGTTGACACATTCATTGTTTTGTGTTGGTGATATACAATCGACAAATTTACGGTTGAAACAAGTAATATTCACTATAATACATTCTTTTTATTTTTAGACATCGACGTGTTAACAAATTCGTTGGATTGCGTGGGTTATGAACATTCGATAGTAAATACCCTGTGAAAACACATAATATGTATAAAAATGGATACGTTCTTTTTTAAAACAAATATCGACGTGTTATCAAATTCTGAGTTTTAAGTGGGTCATAAATATTTGATATATTGGTAATTAAAAGGCAACCCAAACGTTAATCTACCATAGTTTGTCCATTAAATTTGTAACAAAAATGTTTTGCCACTTTATATAATTTTTGTTATTTGTATGATAGCCCTAATACTAATAAAAATAATAATAGTTACCTTCTTTCAAAGTAGTAAATGATACTGGATCATGTTTGGTACTGATTCCATTTCTGTTATATGCGTAGATATATACTTTATATTTTGTATCTGATTTCAAACTTCCCAGTGATATACTATAGACTTCATCATTTGCATTTTCTTCTATACTTGAGTTATACGTCAGATTTGTCAATACATTTGTATACTGAATCACAAACGTCTGTCTGCTCCCACCATTTGCAGATCTTGTCCATGTTAGTACAACTGAATGGGATGATATCATAATAGCTCTTAGATTTTTCGGACCTTCTGGAACACCTTTAAATAAAAATTTTTCGCTGAAATGTTTTTAGAACTTATTTAATTCAAAAGTGCATGAAACACCATGTGATAAATAAGTTTGACATTTCAACATTCAACGGTGCGAAAGGAAAGATAATGTTACAATTTTTAAAGATTATTTTTTTTCTAAATGTAAGGAGATTTCACTGATAATAAAACTAAAACCATGTTAAATTGTTAATTTAATGTTTTAAAAAGTTAACGTAACAATTTGAGTTTGAATTCATTACTTTGTCATACACAAATATGACTGAAACGGCAATGTTAATAAAAATCATCAAATAGAACTTAAATATACCAGTCAAAGTCAAAACACAATCCCTAAAAACCAAAGCAAAATCTTGAAAAACTGGCCAATTTAGTTATACACGTGAACTTCCATCTTGGAAGTGTGGCCAAGTGCCGCAGAAGGGTAAGCATCTCCTGTCTAGATAGCTAGACCGTCACGTGGGCAATGTTAATAAAAATCATCAAATAGAACTTAAATATACCAGTCAAAGTCAAAACACAATCCCTAAAAACCAAAGCAAAAACTTGAAAAACTGGCCAATTTAGTTATACACGTGAACTTCCATCATGGAAGTGTGGCCAAGTGCCCCAGAAGGGTAATCATCTCCTGTCTAGATAGCTAGACCGTCAAGTGCAAAATGTTGAGAATTTAAGAAACTTGGAACTATGGGAACTCAAATTTAAACATTATAAGTTGTCATACTTATGAAAAATATACTAATGACATCCATAAAACTTTTTGAAGGCCTTGATTTTCCTGGAATTGCAATATCCTTGGGTTAAGAATTTAATTATAAGCAACTGCTTTGTTGTAGAAAGTCCCCATGGTGGGAGCAACTTCTATCATGTCGTATTAACGTTCAAACGTATACATCATACACAGGAAAAGCAGAAATATTACTACAAAGAATCGGAAAGTTGACAATAGAAAAATTGAAGTCATCACTTTTGTCGTATAGCTTCAGATGTAAGCTATCGTGGGTGTTATAATTGGGGTATATATCTAAATATTAAGTAGAACATGGAGAATCAGTGTAATTGTGCCCCTTTGCTTGCTGTTTTGTTTCATCATTCATATAAATCAGAAATTTTGAAGAACCTTGTCACCTTTCCAGGATTTATTTGATAAACTCTCATACACATTCACTAATATGCATTATATAAAAGAAAATAACCTGCTTTTCAGATGCCCCTTTTCTAATGTACAAAAACCTGGTATCAGCGGAATTTTCATGACTCTTGTTTACAAATTCTTGAAGGTTTTGAACGTAATGAATAAAAAAATACATATAAAAAAACAAAATACCGTGAAAAAAATGTTTTTTCTTTTTTTCTTGTAGGTAGTTCAACTTCTCCTCAGTACAAGTACAGCTGATATCAATAAAGTTCCCTGGCCAACTGTCTTTTTGAACTATGTTTGTTCCAATGATTGTTTTCTCTTCAGTCGAACAATTATACTGTGGGGCATCTACACTATAAAGAGGATCTAGTCTTCTTTTTAAACGTCTGTCCTGAAAACAAATTTTCAAAAATATTTTACAACTCTCTTTTTCTGTTGTTGAGTTATTTAGTTGTTCTTGTACACAAAAAGAATATTAAACTCTAAAAAATCTCAGTTCATGACATTTTCCTATAGATAATGTATAATTGCAACTTGATTAAATAATGACAATTCCACTATTTACGATAAGATATTCTGTAAGTTAAAAATTGTGAGAATAATTCTTTTAAATTGTTTTCAAAGGTTAAAATTCAATTTTAAGTCTCAAGTTTTGTATATTGTATGACTATTAAATAATTTATTCCATAGTTTTTGCAAAACTTGTAAGTTTAGAAGACGACTATTTTTTGTCTACGTACTCTAGCAAATATTTAGTTTCATTTTAACCGACAGAATTATGAACCAAACATGTAAAGCTGTTTATTCATATATTTCAACCTTAGGTTTTGGTCAATTTAATGTTCTACGTGAAAAACACATTTAATGTATTCTTATGAGTTATTTGTAAAAATTTCTTATTTTTTTACGTTCCGTTTTATTTATGCTTACATCTTTAGATATCTCAATTTCCAAACGGATACTGCCTTGACGATAAACACAATAACAAGAACAGTTCACAATGGCAAATTTTCCCGTATCATTAACAAACACGTCAACATTCACCGGTCTTGCTGAAATATAGTTTTTTCGATTACTGAAGACACAAATTAAACACCCCAACCCCCCACACGCACACACGCACACACACACACATACACACTTAATTGCTCACGTAATTGTTACATTTCAAAGTAGTTGATTTAGCAAGTGTTAAACCTTTCAAAATTCGTTAGAAGTTCGTTTTAATTTTATCTAATTGATCTGTATTAAGATTTTCAATTTATCAAAACCATAAAAAGTGCTAACATTTGGTTTACAGATATTTACATTATTTTTCAATAAGTCTTACAATGTCCATTGTTATACGAATGCATGTCTAATGATAATTTAATTTATGTTTATCTTAGATTACTTATTTAATTGTGGACAGATTAGTTATCTATTTTAGTAGAAGCATTATAGAGAAGTACCCTTTTGTAATAAGTTTTCTTGCTTTAGTGCACCTTAAGCATACTTACTGAGGACGGTAATATATTTTGCCGTTGATGCCTTGTTCCCATATGAACAGATCCACTTCCTTTCATCGTCTTTCCGACTTAATGTGTTAATATTAAAATATGTAACATTTTCAGTTTCTATTTTTTTCTGCCAAAGACTGTACCGGTCATAATTTGATCGACAGTGATGAGGCGGAATACAGCTACCGACATCATTATTTGGTGGATGTGAGAATGTAACAGGTTGAAAGAAATCCTTGGTTTTACACTTTAGTACACAATGTGAATCCTTCTCTGGAGAATCACAAAGGTAAATAGTCTGGCTTACTATTTAAAAAACAAAGATTTTAAAAGGGAAATTAACTGAACACTCGAATAATATATGCACTAGAATAATAAAACAAGAAAGCCATGAAGACCCTGGTCGCTCCCCTGAAAGTAATGTACATTCAGCTGGATTTTGGTGAACTATAGCTTGTAGCTTGAGGCAAGTTTATGAAGGGAATCATTTTGAGTGTGGAACAAATAGCAATGATATTGTTGCTTCTCGATTGTAAACACTTTTTACGATCTAACCAAGAGACCCACTTGTGTGCCTTACACGGTCAGTGTATGATATTGATTAAGCTTGTCCAACAGAATCATTTTGAAGATTTTCTATAATTTGACCAAGTAACCTACTTTCTAACCTAATTTTGCCCATATACAAACTTGAGCTAGGGTTTGTCAAGGGGATCATTCTGAGCATTTAGAAGAAGATTCGGATAAAATTGGGGCTTAAAGGGTGTTAAAGGGATTTGTCCTTTAATTTGACCTTTTGACCTACTTATTATCCAAACATTTCAGATATATGAACTTTTTGTCAAGAGGATTACTCCAGGCAAGTTGGATACCATTGTTCTAAAATTGGCGACTCAAGAGTGTGAACAAGGCTTTTCTATAGTTTCACCTAGTGACCAACTTATTAACCCTATATGATCTATATATAAACTTGAGCTAGCTTTTGTAAAATAAACTTGAGCAAGTTTTATGATGATGATAAGACAGAAAGATGGATCTCAAAAGTGTTAACAAGTGTTTTCTATAATTTGACTCATTGAATTACTCACTATCCAAACATGACCTATAAATCAATTTGGCAGCTTTTTTTTCGTCAAAAGAATAAATCTAAGTAAGTTTAATGAAGATTGGACTAAAATCGCGGTCCCAAGAGTGTTAACAAGGTTTTTCTATAATTTGACCCAGTGACTAACTTATTGATCCAACAATAACCTATATACGAACTTGAGCTAGCTTTGGTCAAAAGAATCATGATGATGATTAGACAGGACTTTGGATCTCAAAAGATATAACAATTTTGATCTTTTGACCTTTTTATAGAC
Source organism: Tegillarca granosa (assembly GCA_029721355.1). Taxonomy (NCBI): domain Eukaryota; kingdom Metazoa; phylum Mollusca; class Bivalvia; order Arcoida; family Arcidae; genus Tegillarca; species Tegillarca granosa. The sequence goes on from CM056599.1 coordinate 12,502,572, forward strand.
CCAACATGACACATATATGAACTCTAATGTTTCAAGTGGATCATTCTCAGCAATTACTGATTGTTTACAAGACTGTTAACAAGGTATTTCAATACAATAAGAAGTGACCTACTTATTGACTCAACATGGCCAATATACGAACTTGACCTAGCTTTTGTCAAGAGGATTATTCTAATAAGTTTGATGAATGTTGGGGCATAAAGTTAAGTCATAAAACGTGTTTACATCGTCTTTCGAGAATTTGACCTAGTGACCTACTTTTTTACCCAACATAGCCCATATACGAACTTGATCTAGCTTTTATCAAATGAACAATTCTCAGCAAGTTTGATTAAGTTTGGAAACAAAATTGGAGTTCCAAAAGTGTTAACAAAGGTTTTCTATAATTTGACCTAGTGACCTTCTTTTTGACCCATATACAAACTTGAGCTAGCTTTTGCGAAAAAGATCATACTCAGATTGGACTTACATTTCGGTCTCAGGAGTGTTAACATGCTTTTTCTATACTCTGACCTAGTGATCACCTAAATTACATAACATGACCCATATAAAAACTTGAACTAGTTTTTTTTTCAAGAGGATTATTCGGAGCAAGTTTGCTGTGAATGAAGAGTGTTTACAAGGGAAATAAGGACCTTAGTAGTGTTAACAATGTTTTTCTATAATTTGACCTAGTGACCTTCTTTTTCACCCAACATAGCCGATAAAAAAATTTGAGCTAGTTTTTGTCACAAAAATCATTCTGAGCATGTTTGATGAAGACTGAATAAAATTGTAACCTTTAAAGTTTTAATTATCAAAAGTTGAGACACGACGCATGACGGACAAATACCCATCAGTTTGTGTAAAGGTGAGCTAAAAAGCCACAGCTGTCAAAAAAAAAAAAAAAAAAAAAAAAAAAAAAAAAAAAAAAAACTGAACAAAAATCTAGCTATCGACGGATACAAACAATAATAAAGAGAATTAAACTATCGGTTTAATGAATGTTTTAATGTTTTTTTTTTTTTTTTTAAAAAAAAAAAAAAGAAAAGAAATCAGCACATAATGTTTTCATTGTCATCAATTATTATATTCTTTGGTGTTTTAATTAATTGTTACAGATATTTACATTTCTTTTTTACTTCTAAAACGAAACAGTCTGTTTATAAATAAATTGTTTACCAAGTGATATTGCAATCCAAGGCCTATCAAAAAGTTTAAAGCCCGTCGTCACAATATTGTTGATAAGTTTTGAGCCGTTGTATCGAAACTTAAACTTGGTTTTTTATGAAGTTCTAAAAATTGTTTTTGCACGTAACAAATGTGGCTAGCTTGGCAAGAGGTGCTTACCCTAGCGGAGCATCCTGCCTTACTTTCCTGATGGAAGCTTGTTTTTTTAACTGAATTTGCATTTTTTTTTCGAAAGTTGTTTCTATGCCTTTATGATTGTAACATGGACCGGTATGTTTGCGTTTGATTTGATAAAAGATGGGGTGTAAATATAACACAAATACCAGTTAAATTTTGATGTGCCAGATGTGCACGTTTCGAAAATTCATTCCTGAATTGTATCTGATTAAATGATCAAAGTAATGAAATAAATAAATAAATAAAAGAAAAAAATGGAAGGTGTTTATTGTTTTTTATTGTTGTAAGTTATGTTTATGAATAATTTAGGATATAAGTAATTATCTTAACGTTTTTGCTTAAAATACTGTTCATCGAATAACGTTATGACTCTAAGGGCTTAAAATATTAACTATGGTTGTCGACTATAAAACAATTTCAAATCACTGAACCAGTGTTCAAACGTTTTACAATACATCGTAAAATAAGTGGACCATCGGTTTATTAATTTTAAAATTAATTAAAGCAAAATAATTATAATGAACAATAAAGAACTGACCTTAAAGAAAAATTAAATTCATAAAAACTTACCAGTTTTTTCTATCCAAGTGGAAACAAATAGAGTAAATATGAAACTGATCTTCATAACTTTATCTCAATAAATCTGAAACATAAAAAGGTTTACCGATATTGTAAATCAACATTTAATTTTTTCATAAATATGATTAAAAACAAATTGAAATGATCTTTTACTTTTAAAATACATTCTATGATTTTGAAACACAAAAATAGATACATGGCATAATTATATATATATATATATATATATATATATATATATATATATATATATATATATATATATATATATATATATATATATATATATATATACAGTATTCTTTTGCACATTTATGCCAGTAATTCAGTTTGCCAATAAGAAAAGCACGAAGACATACAATGTATTGAATTAATAACTAATTCACTGTTAATTACACCCCCAAACTAAAACCCAGAAACGGTATTTCTGAACTTTACAAATTTTTATAATGATAGCATATCTTTAATACGAAAAAATACAAAAATACCTGTTTAATTATGCTGTGCCATATGTGCACATTTCGGAAATACATTCCTCATAAGTGAAACTAAGGGCCGAAAAAAATTGAAAGATAAAAGATAATCCAAACAATGAATCCAAAATTTCCACAATATATATATTTTTTTCAGAATTACATGATTAATAGCGAAAACGCAATAAAATTATTCACAACTCTCAAAGGTTGCTTTTACAGTTTTACAAAAACTGATTTGATCAAAATGCGAATGTCGATTACATTTTTAAAACTTTTAAAAATTACATTATCATCACCAATTTAAACCCAATTTACACATCTTTCATCGGACCCATTGATATTTTTCAAAGTTTAATACTAAATGTACTAATGTACGATGTGTTAAATGTGAGAATCTGACACAAATTACTTTTTTTAATTATTACGTGTACAATTTTCAATCTTAATTTTTACTTGACTTTTAAAAACTGTTATTTTTGTAAATTTTGGAAACTGATCGACTAGATATAAGTGGAAAGGTTTGACTGTAGCATAAAAGTGCTCATTTTAATAAGTTTCATTAGATGTGGTTTAAGAAACTGTTCGGGAATTAAAACGTACGAACCGACGGTCACAAGAGGACAAACAAACAACGCCTTTAAGTAATACATTTGTAGCACAAGCGTTTGAAATCAACACGATATAAGGTATCAAACAGCAACTGTTTTAATATTTAAATTTTAAAATTCAAATAATTTTTTCACACATTCATCAAACTATTGGGTTTGAATACAAATTACGTAGTGTATTTAAAATATAGGATATATTCGTACATAAATTATTTGTTCAACCGTACTTTTATATCTGTGAAATGAACCTAGAAATGTTTAAATTTGAAATTTAAGGTTGGATAACCATTTAATATTTCAAAAGTATATTCATCATAACGTTGATTATACATACATATCTTAACAATGAAAATGTCCCAGTTCATTTATGATTGTGCAAAAAATTGGAACTTACAAATATATAATTTTAAAAACGTAAAATACTTAAGTCAAAAAATCTTTTGTGAGTTAATTCTGTTGAATTTCTTTATATTACTAAATTATTTTTGTTTAAAATTAAATTATCCCTAACAATTGCTAGAGAGAGAGAGAGAGAGAGAGAGAGAGAGAGAGAGAGAGAGAGAGAGAGAGAGAGAGAGAGAGAGAGAGTCCTTAAATATGCATAACACGTGCAACTGTACTATTATTTCAATAGGTGAATTACCTCGTTGTTTTAAATGGAGTTGAGAGAAATAACGCCCTAGTCAAGCCTTTTCACTTATATAGATGCAGTTCGTTTTTGGATGGTGGAATGAACAGGAGTACCAGGATAAAATCAACGACCTTGTGATACTTAACTGACTTTCATCTTGGTATGTCAGAGCAGAGTGTAATCGAATAATGGATTAATTTAACATAACTTAGTAATCAGTAAAGGTAGAGTGAAAAAGAACAAGTGCCTAGTAAAATCGCCTAACCTTTCGTAAGCGTTATATACAATTTTGGAACTTAAGTTTCATCTAATTTCAACAGTTTGGCTTATGTTTGTCATCAAACTTTTCTGCCCCTAGTGTCACTAATGAGGAGTGATTTTTCCGAAATGTTCATATATGGCACATCGAAATCTAACAGGTACTAGTGTTATATATTTACTACCCCTAAGCTGGTACCGCTGCTGGTGGAGAAACCTCCCCATGGTATCCATAACTCTGTAGGCATTACTTTGTGCTGTCAGAAAATATACCATTTAGCAAAATTTTCAGTCGTCTTAATTTTTGAAATTTATTTAAAATTAAGGTTTGTTCCATCACGCAAAGAATTCCTTAGCTGGATTCGGATTCATACAATCTTGGAACTTTAGATACATTTAATTCCAACAGTTTGGCTTATGTTTTTCATCTAAAAGAAAACCGGATTGCGCGGAGAAAAACACCCAATCTTCGGCAAGCGAACGTGATATAAAGATAGATAAGCTAACATTTTTAGTAATTACTTAAATATACATTTACATTGAATGAAGTATAGTTACATAGAAGGATTAACGAACTTGGTATAAAAAGACATTACATAATTACGTCGTTTCTTTACCTGTCAATTATATAATATTATCCAGACAAACCTTAAAATTTAAATGATATACATGTACGTATATCTAAAATATATATTGATTCTAAATCTTATTAAAATAGATTTTGAGCTGAATAAATAATCTTATCTTCACGTCCTTGAAAAAGAGTTGACATGTTCTTAAAAGTCCTTTGAACTATTTTTAAAACCCTGAACGTTTTGTCAATTGTAATTTGAATGAACACGGAAGTAAAATATTTTAAAAATCTTCCTGCATATCTACGTTTTAGGTTTTAAAAGAACACATTTCAGGTTCTTCTGGATCAATCAGATCAATTAAACAGAAAAAGATGTACGGTTTATTAAAAATGTCCCTTTTTCGAAACCCGGATGTATATTCGATATTTGAAGTACACAATTCATTACTTAACATTGAATAAAAAACTTTTAATTACACAATTAATTACTTAACATTGAATAAAAACTTTTAATTATTTAACATCGATTTTATTTTCGTTTCACTGTAAAACATTTAGAATTATATCAATTATTTAAAATTACTATTAACGTCTATTAGCATATTCAGCAATATTGTGCTTCAAAAACACATAATTATATAAAAAGTTTACTTTATAAAGGCGGGAAGTGAATCGTTGGGTCCCTGTGAAGTTCCATTGTGACTAAATAGTCAAAATATCTATTTGTAACCTGTTTGACGGCCATGTCACTCCATAGTATGCTTGCCCTTAAATGATAGAAATTCACTCCCTACATAATAAAAATAAGCAAATATATGGCGTAATATATTTTATATAAGTTAAATCATAAATGGATCTAATAGGACTTTATAAAAAATCTGCACTCAAGTTTGATGAAAAAAGGCATTTTGTCATGTGTTTCAGTATAAGATTAAAAAAAGTGGTTCAGAATTCTGTTATTATATTTTCTGTTCGTTATATCATCAAAATATAACAGGTATTTGTGTTATATATTCATGAGGACAAAAATTTGTTTTATTGTCATCGATTAATATATTTAAGTGTTTTCAGTTACAGTTAATTTTAATTTACAGATATTTACATTTAATTTTTCTTCTGCAATCAAGCAATCTGCTTAGAAATAAATTGTTTATCAAGGGATATTGCAATTCTAAGCTTTTCAAAACCATTGTCATAATATTGTTGATAAGTGATAAGTCGTTGTATATATATAACACAAATACCAGTTGAATTCAAAACTTAAACTGGATATATTTGACGTCACATAGGTCCCAACATTGATTTCGAACGTGGCGAATGTGGTTAGCTAGAATGAAGTCGCTCACCCTTTTGAAGCATATCCGGCTTTACTTTCCTGAAGGAGGTTTAAGTGTTTCAACTGATTTTTCCATTTTTAAAAGCTTTAACTTTGGATTGTTATTTGACATGGATCAGTATGTTTGCGTTTGATTTGATACACGATGACGCGTATCTGATAGAATATATATGAAATAATAAATAAATGAAAGAAATTGGAAGGTTTTGTTTATTTTTTTTTTGTTATGTTTTATTTTTATGTAATGTCAAGAAAGAATTTAGGATAATGATAATAATTTCAATGCTTTGGCTAAAATGTTAAATAGTTTTTATCGAACAAAGCTACGACTCAAGTTACTAGAAAATATTGACTATCGTTGTGGATATTAAAACAATTCTAAATCGTTAAATCAGTGTTTAAAACGTTCAACAGTACTTCGTACAATAACTGGACCATAAATTTATTCATTTAATATAAATTAAAGCAAATTCAGCAATATATTAATTTACCACAAAGAAAAGTCCTTAGGAAAATATTTACTCATAAAACCTTGCTGGGTTTAAACCTTTAATCAAAGTTCTTACTAATAGAGTTGATATGAAACTGACCCTTATACATTTGTTTTGATATATCTGAAACATAAAAAGTTTTATTGGTATTGTTTTATGACAATTAAGTACAATCACAGATAAAACACCATTTATTGCTAATGTATGTGTATCTAATGAAAGCAGTATAAACCAGGCCACAAGGTAAAAGTAAAGCAGAAACAGTAGTTAAGACTATGTCAGATAATCAGGATGTAAGTGAAACATTTGTAAATTTTTGCAATAAAGAACTTTATTAGCTGGGCATTAAGCATATTATACAATGTATCTTTTTGCCAGGTATATATATGTAAAGGAATATTGTAAGGCATGCCTAGAAAAGCTTAGACAAAGGCAAAACAGTAGTACCACCCTCCTATTCCAATTTCATCATTGATGAATCTTTCAGGCCTAGTTGCTATAGATTTCGTTGAACAATTTCCTTTGACCTATGAACAAATGGAAAACCGTTAGGTGATGGTTTGTGTAGATCATTCAAAAAGGTAGCCAGAGGGGTTTGCATTAAAAAAACAATAACCTGAAAGAATTGTAGCAGCACTTAGAAAAATGCATTCAGGAACATATTATACCTAGAGAGATCAAGTCAGATCAGATATCAAATTTTATGTCAGGTGCTTTAAGGCGTTATATAGTCCTCTTAAGTTTTAAGATAAAAAACTGTGCACAACTCCTTAACACCCCAAGCCTAATTCTCTTGTGGAAAAGTTTAATGACACAGTTTAAAAATGTTTTAAACATTAAAAATATGTTGTGTCATAGCCAAGAGACTGGGCTCCAATATATGTTTATTTGCCTATAAAGAGGTACGAAATGATACAACCTGGTTTTCTCCATTTGAATTGATGTATGGGCGTCATATCAGAGGGCCTTTAATTGTGCCTAAGGAGAATTGGTGAGTATCATCAGATGAATCATCATCAGTAGTAAGTAAGTTTTATATTGATACTAGAGGCACAAGAAAACTAATATAATATAATATAATATAATATAATATAATATAATATAATATAATATAATATAATATAATATAATATAATATAATATAATACAATATATTGTATTGATGAGGAAACTTCATAATAAGTAGGTAAGGTGGTAGTTGCATTTATACACATAATAATATTGTTAAGGAATGACTTTCTAAAATGTTCATATGTCGGTACATCATAATTAAACAGGTATTTATGTTTGATGTTAATATGCCCCTTGCAATTAAACCCATTCTTATCAATAACGCTAAAACTATAATATTAAAAGTAACATGTGTAATCAGCAGCTTAATACAGTGATGTAGAAACATGCCTGACTGATCAGATACAAAATAACCCTATTTTACAGCTAAATTTTTAATATCAGTGCATGTGCGTTTTCTCTTATGTCTAAATTTCAAACCATAAACCAATTATAGAAAATCGATCCGCTTGACCTGACTGTTTACTCATTATTTCAAAACGACCACCGCTCTCAGAACTTTGATTTCATTATCAAACGCAATTTGTAACTTAAACATGTATCTGTCAAAGGCAATTAAAACAATCAGTGCCGGAAAGCAATTATTGTTGAAAACAATCTTATGTACATTTGGAGTTCATTAATGAATAACTTTGATTAGATACATAAATATTATCAAAAATGATGACCCAACTATCACACAAGAAGAGAAATACGTCGGCATTCCGATTTTAAATTTCGATTGCACATTTTACAAAACCGGTTATATTTAAGTATTTACCCGTCAACATCAACGTCATATCTAAACGAAACCAGGTAATTTCTTTTATACTGTGGTATTTTGTTTACCTAAAACATGCGCATTGAGTACTTTATAAAGTGAGAGATATGTGATCCGAGCACTTGAAATTATTTTTTTGTAAATAGATATAAATGTTGTTTTTAAACAAGTAGGATTCTATTTTGTTAAAACATACAAGTTAGAAATAAGTGTTCCTAAATATTTAGTGAAGAACAACGTGTTGATAGCACAAATTTCAGATACAAGTGCATACTAACAGCACGTGAAAACCAACAAACACAAAGTCAATTTGTATCTTGTGGTATATTGTGCTGGAGAATTTTTATGAATTAGTTGGATTTCTTTGGGATTGATTTTATGGTAAACTTCTTATTACAAAGAAATATGTCGGATTTAAAAGGACTTCTGCTTAAACCGATGTACGTCTTAAGGCTGTATTTTTACAACATCAAATATATTCCATTCTTTATTTACACATGAACACATTTTACTTTCGTAATTTTTTTCATCTGTTTGCAATAAACACAAATACGAATAATATTTTACTAGCAACACGCTCAACCGGTAAAAAATGTCTGGTGATAAATAGCCGTCGTGATCTGCATGCGAAAATTTTAATTTGGCTTAAGCTGCCAGTAAGAAGTATAGTTAAAAAGATAGAAACATAACAATATCAATTTTTTGAATAGATGACGAGTATAGCTAGCTAGACAGGAAATGTTAACCTTTCCGGAGCACTCGGCCTCATTTACTTTATGGAAGTTCACGTATATAACTAAACTGGCCAGTCTGTAAAAAGTTTACCTTTTTTTTTCGGGGGGGGGGGTATTGGTGATTCAGACGTGGACTTGTATGATTGAGTTTTATTTTGTTTTCAAAGGGAATTCAGATAGAGTTTGATACTATTCTCAGGTTTGTTGTTCTCTAACCACCCACTGATTATGTTTTATTTTTTTAATTGTTTTTTATGGTTTTTTGTATAACATGAATTTTCGTTCAAAGTTAAGTTTTCAATTTTCGTAGACTATGGAAACTGTTGAATTTTGAAATTAATTTTAGAAAACGTAACAAATTATTCAAAGAGCCTTCTTAATAAAGTTACATACTGGTACAATCATCGATACCTAAGGAATGTTGATTAGTCCTTAGCTTTGTTTCCAAACTTACGCAAGGGATTTTGAAGAATTGTTATATAAATTATATAATACAAATACCAGTTAACTTTTGATGTGCCAGATCTGCACATTTCGAAAATTCATCCCTCATCAGTGACACTAAGACCGAAAGTTTGATAAATAAAATATCTCATCCGACATATATTAATATAAAGAAAGTGGTATACAGATGAATTGTTGACATTGATTGTTTATTAAGTAAACCTGACCGAATAGTATTTTGTATGTAGTACACAAATGGTCAGAATTCATTTCCTATAATTAACATTAGAGTGTTTTTTTAAAGATTTAATTGTTGGTATGTTCTATGTCGTGCATCTGTAAATAATTGTCAGAAATCCGTTCAACATAACTATCCAGTAAATTATTTACTGAAATTTACTAAAATTAAACTGTGGATGTGATCTGTATATCTAACATCAGACTAGTTTTTCTACTTATTTTTACAAAATACAAGTTTTATCGAACACGCATGATACAGATTATTGTATCAACACAACAACGGCGTTAAAGTACATGTGCACTTTTAGACAGACTACTTTTTTTATAATTTCAAAATTAAGTTTTGTTAATAAATATGTAAATCTTTTAAAAAATAAATAAAAATAATTGAATAATAATAATAATAAACCAATACCAGCGCCAGAAAAACGAAATGCACTCGCCTTCTCCATCTCCAAGCAGTCCTGTCATAAAAAACATTTCATGTGTAAACAATTATGCAGTCGCATCAAAATCCATGCAACATGAAATAACGAACATATTATGTGGAACCAGCCGTTACGCAACTGTATACGATCAAACAACACACAGTGACAAACTCTTTGAAAATTCCTTATGATCAAAATACTCTCAATCTGCTAATTTTAGTCAAATAAACGAACAATATTCTAGGCAATCTTTTTTCAGTTTTCATGGACATACTTTTAACATTTCTGGCAATGTCAATTATACGATATATTAATAAGTTTTAATAACCAAAGAGAAAACGACGTTGAATGATAATAAACAGTTACGAAAGTTACTAGAGTAATGTAGGTCATTCTGAACTTTTTGAAAATGAAACTTGTCATTGATTTCATGACGTCACGTATTATGTAATGAAAAACTTCATTGTTTTTCTGTGGTAAGCTACATTTTTTTTCACACAAACTTTTGTTTTTATTATTTTAATTAAAGTTGCTGAAAATGTTAGATAAAAATAACATATACACAGTGTGTATATAATATATATTTAACAAAAAGGAATTCTGCTTCCCCATCAGCTTCCACACAATGCAGGGGGACTATTTACTATGAAACCGATTTCTATGGCTGTTTTTCTTTTTTTACTGTTTTATAACAATTGACTTATTTTATACATTTGGATGTTTAAGTGGTAACATGGTTATGTTTAATTTAAAAAACTATCTTTCAAATTAGTTTGTATGTGAATTTAAAAATGTATTCAGGCTAATTTAATTATAACTATTAATAAAAATTATAAGATAACGTTTAATTATAACTCATTTTTCTTCAACCTAACCCTGTGCATTCATTTAATTTTTCACTCTTGTACCTTTATTTTTCAAACGCACTTACACTAGAGGAAACAAACGAATTAAAGGACAATTTAAGAAAACCTAATCATACGATACCCTTTATCTGATAGATAAAATTCTGTATAAGTTTCAGAATTGGTTACAACGCGGTACAAACCAATGCTTAAAAAGAAGTAAAAACTAAAATCACCCCAAGTTATGTCCCGCCGAGCATGTTCAAAACAAAATGATTGTAAACAGAAATCTTTTTAGCAATTGATTCTTAACATCAAAGCTTGATATAAAACTGACTATAAAATTTTATCCAGATTATGTTTTTTTCTTAAATTTAATAAACAATAATTAGTTCAAGACATCGTTTATTACAAAGGTAACTATTAAAAGTAATGGCCATTACTCACTTATTGTTCCAGTAAGTTGCTTACCAATTCCAAATTAGAAGATTTTTAATAAAATCTATAAGATAAATTTCTAATTTCTTAACCGTAATGACAGAATGGTTTAAAGGTTAGCGTTTAAATGAAAGCGTGTCACCGCTTTTAGATCACTAGGAGAATTTTCCCTTTTCGTTGACCTGACTACTTGGTAAAGTTTTCACTCTAATATTGATTGGTCTGGAATGTATGAGACACTTGAGTTTGTGTAAATATTTAACTTTAAGATTGAAAATGGTCTCGTTATGAGTAGCTTAAAACTGTTTTTCGTACGTAAAACAATATCCAATCAACAATCTAACCATTCAACCAACCAACCAACCTATAAAAGTTTTGGGTAAAAAACATTTATCAGCAATTGCTCCAATAGCATTATTAATTGGTCAATAATTAGATGACCCGCGATGACAAAATGTCTGTTTAAATAAGCAAATCTTTTGTAAATTTTCAAGGAAGATTTTTCAAAACGATGTTTTTAGATCTGTTATTCTTATTTTAAATGATTTCTATTACTAAAATATTTTAAAATTAAACTTTACTGATTTCCATTGGGGAATTTATATACGATTTAACCCCTCTGGCATATTTGTCAAAATAGGCGTTACTTAATTTGAAGAATGCTTATTTTCCCGTTTTTAGCTCAAAACATGTGTTTTCTTCTCTTTTGAGCAACATGCAAACTTTTCATAACCTTTTTATAACGCCAGAAAATCTTAACGATAAAGTAAGAGTTTAACTCATTTATTTCAAATACATTTTCAAGCGAAACAATTGTACACTTTTATATGCATAATGTTTACAGACTTTTTCATTTCTACATAAATAAATGTAACATAACAGTATGAATCTTAGAAAGCAATAGAATAATGTTATGAGACCACAATTGTACTTTACGCACTATAACAACTACACAAATTAGTTATTTTAAGTTTTAAAAAATTGCTATTAACAATTACATACTGTTAAATTTGATAAGCCTACTTTTCCTTTGTTTCAATGTTGGTCTTACATAAACAATTGTGTTATAAATTGTGCTTTTTAACAGAACATTACACAACTACAAATTATTAATCACACACACAGAGTATAACTGAAAGTACATAAAGTGGCAGAATATTTGCCATTGACATCTAGTTATCGGAGATTGGAAATTTTAAAGTTGAGAGTGAATAAAGACATAAATCAATTTTTAGATACAAGTTGATTTGTGGAATTGTGTAATTTAAGAAATAAACAGAATGTTTTTATGATAATCGAGGTATGTCTTGAACACCGGTGTGCAAACTTTATAATCCGCGTACTTCGATAATCATATAAAAATTCGTTCATTTCTTATAATTTAGTCTAATGAATTTTAAAAAAATCAAAGAACAAAATACAAAGCAAATTGTTATCAAACTTCAATATTTTTATAGTTCAACATATCAAATACAGTGTAGTGATGCAACATAGTTACGAGCTCCCTAGTAACCACCGATTGTCTAGCTTTCTTAGTACAACGCCATTTTGCGTTGGTCCATGAAAAGTTTATGAACGCTAATTTTTTAACTGGAACACACAGTTATTGAAGCTTGAACTAGATATGAATCCACTGGATAGTAAATTGCTACTGTTCAGCGATAATTGACCTTGTAACGATGTGTAGAACAGGGAAGTGGGGAGTGGTTGCGGAGAAACTGATGGTGTATTGCTTCAATGGTTTTCATGGGATGGTACAGAAAGAACGGCAGTATTTTGGAATTGTTTAAACGATGATATAAGAACAGAAAGTGTTGTGCTCAGATGGCGTTTATGAAATGAAGAACAGTGTCTACCATAACTGCGGACAGAGCTTTCACTTTGTCAAGTTAACAACAGAGTCGTTGAGTTTTTTTTAAATTGCAATCGTTCGAAGACTGTGAGATGTTTAGGGTTGTGAACAACCAGAATTTTCAGTTATATCTGTCAAGAATATAGTAAATTGATACTGCTTGACTGGCGTGTAGGTATACCAAGTAGCTTCCGCATTCAGCGATGATGAAGCCGCTTTTTAGTGATTTAAAAGGGGTTTGGAAGTTTTGCTTGATTAGAATATAAGGAGTCTGAGAGAATTAACAGGACACGTTAGACACTGTTGTATGCATTTATTCTCTTATTGGCATGATCTTTGTCATTTTCAAACCAACCTTGTTTAGTTTTTACTTTCATTTCATGGGTAAGATGGACAAATTCTACATCATTTTAGTATCAACAAAACATAAAAGAATTTAAGTTCAATTCACGATGGAATTCTAAGCCTCTGGACACAAAATGAATGCTTATATCGTGTCATACACGGTTCCCTAAGGATAATAGGATTAATGGATTTGTCATCTTGATAGAGGTAAGAACTGATTTTTACTAAATCATCAAAATTTGTAATAGCCATATGTTTTGTTGGCAGACAGACCTTGCTTAATTGTCTGCTTTAATTACCCATTTAGTGTTATATTAGCAGGTTTAAATGTTTTATCTCTCATAATGTCAATGTCCCGTCCTAAATCTTATAAATGTCTTGCGGATTTTACTCTCTCTCTCTCTCTCTCTCTCTCTCTCTCTCTCTCTCTCTCTCTCTCTCTCTCTCTCTCTCTATATATATATATATATATATATATATATATATATCCCATGAAAACTTCTCAATTTTGTAAGATCACTCTGCAACCATAAACGTTGGAGTTATAATGTTGAAATAGATATGGTTAAGCATTAAAATTAGCTTTTTAAGATAAAGGTGAATCCTGTTGAAGACGTTGTGTTGTGTGACTCTAACTCTGGCCGTCTGAAATTCTGTATTTATTTATTTTATATTTATTCATTACCTTGGACTATTGTTATACCCTACGATGTAGATTTCATCGTAGATCGAGATCTTCACGTGATTTTAAGAGTTTCTATTTCTTCTTTCGATAATCTTTTGTATGTGTGCACTTGCTTTGTAACTGTTGGTGAAAACAGCACCTTGTCAATTTCTATAGCATTTGTCATTTTTTTCTTCTTCCGGTTCATTCGAATTTTCATATTCATATTTTATTGGTCTTCTATAGGTTCCGTTACAATAAGATTGCATAGAACAATGCCATCCTTGGCCATTTTGGGTGTTTTCAAAAACTTGGTCAAATGTACCGATGTCGATCGTACTGTACTGCATCCTAGAAGTGACTTGCAGACGAAAATTGAAAATATAATTATAAAAATTAAAGTCTTGAAAAAACATTTTTATCATTTGTTTTTATTTTTAAATGATTTTAAAAATTATTTACACGTTAAAAACATCCCTAGACGTCCTTAAGTTATACATTATGTTTGGAGTTGTTTGGTGTGGTTACAAAGGATATATAATGTTGCAAATATTACATAAAAGTAGTTCCGTTAACCACAACCGGTTCACGGTATGATATTTATGACTCATTTTCCATATATTTAAATTTGGTAGTTTTTTTTATCAATTCTGCACTTATATATGTAATGTCTGGTAGTTAAAAGTAGAAAATTTGGAGATTTATATTTCTCGTTTTGGTTCAAATATAGCACTTTCCGTATAAATATTAATTTTGCGGTTTATGTTTTTGATATATAAAATCCTCTACTTCTATCCAAAAGTTATTAATTATCTCACAATATATATATATATATTCACAATATATATATATATATATATATATATATATATATATATATATATATATATATATATATATATATATATATATATATATACTCACTCTATTATATATATACTCACAATATCAAAACAAATGCTCTATTTTTCAGCTGTATTATTACAGAAAGTACAAAGATTATTATCGCTCAGTTTAATTTTGAACAAAAAATCATTTGTAGAAATTATTCTTTGGTTTATCCTGTATTGAAACCATTGTAATTTAGTATTTTTACAAGTTTTAAAGGGGTAATATATAGTGATTTCCAGTCAATATCTATTTCTAAAATGAATTTCCATTTTGCTTGACTTCTAACAGTGGTATCGTTATTATTAAACACATTATAAAAATACTTACTCCCTGATTTACTTTTCAAAACTATTCTGAAAAAATATGGCAAATCAACTTGTAATAAATTGACTTTTTGGTTTTGTATATTCAATTTTTAATAGATGATTCATTGGTGGACTTTATACAAAGATATTCAACAGAGTTTGATCAGACAAAAACATACCTTCATGTAAATTTTTTAATGAAATTAAATTTCCATCTTCATTAAGTAAATCATTTATGAAAAGTATGCCACTGTAGACCAAGAGTTATCTGTAAGCGATATAGAGACACCGTTACCCGTATCCGAACAAAAGCAACAACTTCAGATCTGAGATTAAAATAATGCAGTCGCGGTCACATAAGAAAGCTGTTCACTCTAGTATTAGTCCATATTGGTCATTTAGAGAAGTAGTAACTGTTATTGGTGGTTAACTCTACCGAGGTTAGCAACTTTGAGATGCGACATGCTTGCAAAGTCACACGAAGCTCACTTAATTAAGTCAAAACAAAGCGACAGGGTAGAGAAATCGTACAATGGCCTCTAATAAATCAGGACATTGAAAATATGATCAGGCAATTGGTGTATGTAACAAATACAGAAATACAAACTGTTCTAAACCACTCATGTCAAATGACATAACTAATCGACCATGGGCCAAAGTTGCGTAGATGTGTTTGAATTTAAAGGTAGAGTACTAGTATCTACTTTGTGTTGATTATTTTTCGAAACATCCGGAACTCGCCTTATTGTAGAACATGTATAGTGAAACGATAAAGTCCATGGTTTCCTCAACGAGGTAATTTCAATTAATGGACAGTAATTCGCAAGTCATAAATTTAATAAATTTGCATAAAAGTGGAATTCTATGTCAAGCCATCACAATTGATCACATTATTGTTGGTCAGAAAATATGGATCAATCACAACGTACAATGTCTAGTCAAGATAATACAACAGACAAAAAACTGGCCGTGTAAGACAAAAAGACCAACAAATCTTGATGATTAAGTGAATATGTAACACAAATACCTGTTAAATTTTGATGTGCCAGATGTGGCGATTTCGAAAAATCATTCCTCTTAAGTGACATTTTGGGGCCGAAAAGGTTGATAGATAAAAACATAAGCCAAATAGTTGAAAATTAATTAATATAAAGTCTGAATTAATTTTATTTCTTAATAACATGTGTATATATAATTAGAATTTGATTAACTATAATTTGCCGAAGTTTTGCATTTGAAGTCTTTTGTATGTTTCACATATTTATATTTCTTTTCAGGTGTTGTAAAAGTTGTATGTTAGAACTTAAAGGGACTTTAAAATGAAGAATTTTCAGAAAAAATAAAATTTATAAAAGTACATTTATCGGTTATCTGGTATTTATGCGACAGAGATAATAAAAATGGTAAAGCCACGTGGAGGTCTTTTCTCATAACTAACATTACAATCAATAAAAAATGTGTCCAATTTTTTGAATGAAAAGAGCGGGAGGGCTGTATTTGATAAATGTATTTTGATATTTATGAAAAACATCGCGTATCAGTTATCTTGCATTCACACAACCACCCTGTTAAACCCGAAATACCTATAGGTATGCTGTTTTTAATGGACAAAGACGCAATTTGTTATTTAAATCTATAAACAAGTATCAGTTAGTGGCAGAATAAAAACAGAAATATTAAGCCTAGGACATGTCTTACGAATAAATACAAACACCAATATACGCATCGCATTAACTTGGCTGTGACAAGATGGCAACTAACAATAGAAAGAATTAAAAAAAAATAAAAAATAATAATAATAAAAAACAACCAACATTGTTTCAAAACTTTCAAAAGCGCATTAAGAGTAGAACAAGAGAGCGAGATGTGAGGGTGTGCTTATCTCTACCAACTACTAAGGGTAGAAATTCTTTTTGTTACTTTCTTTTTTCTAAAAAAAAAATCATGTTTAAAGTATAGAAATAATGTTAACTTTGCTTTAAGAAGCGGTTTAGTGTGTGCATGTATCTAAAACTCAGATTTAAATGACTCAACTCTTTGTCTAACTAGAGACTAAAATTGTCGAAAATAACTTAGTGAAGTCTTGTTACGTAATATTGAGATTATTTGATAGGATGGACTAAAATAAGATATAGGTAGACAACTTGGTGTTGTATATTTGGAATTTTATTAGCCGATCTACAGAACATATGATATAAAATCAATAAAATCTGATTAAATAAAGTAAATAAGATAAGACATGACATGACATGACAAACAAAACACAACCATACCAGTCCTTGTCCAAATCACAATCCCCCCCTAAAAACAAAGTAAAAACTTTGAAAGCTGGCAAATTTAGTGCTCCGGAAAGGTAAGCACATCCTGTCTTGACAATACAATACAATACAATACAATACAATACAATACAATACAATACAATACAATACAATACAATACAATACAATACAATACAATACAATACAATACAATACAATACAATACAATTCAATACAATACAATACATTCTCATTAAAAATGATCAGCTTTAAAAAGTGGTGCATTCAGTTATACACGGGAACAGAAAACACATGCTTTTTATGATATGCTCATGCAAAGCTACAAAATACATCAAGTTCTTTCATTTGTTAAAATGTCATCTGATAGAGGGGGCATATCTTTGACTCAGTCATATAAACGTACTTGCGACAATCAGTTAATGAATGTTAGTAATATTTTAAAGTGTTTATCTTCTAATATTAGTGTCCAGTCTGTCAGTAAAAAATAAAGTCGGTACATAATTCGGGTGAATGGAGACAACTTGATTCGGTAAACATATCATGAGTAATGAATTACTGATGAGGAATGATTTTCCGAAATGTGCACATATGGTATCAAAATTTTACCGGTATTTTGTGTTACAAATTTCCTAAAATTGCATATATTGCACATCAAAATTAAACAGGTATTTACTACCACTGAACAGGTATCGCTCTTGGTGATGTAAAACTTCCCGATGGTATTCATAACTCTTTCATTCCTACAGTGACAGGGGACAAAAAAGGACAATTTTAATTCTAATGAAGTAATTGGATTTATAAATTCCTGGAATTTATACATTATACATTTTGTTGTTTAGAAATGAATGAATTCAAATTTTTATGGTGTGTTTCTGTTCGTATTTAACACTTTACTTTCGCTAACTGTTCAATAAGTTTATTCATCCGTATATTAGCTGTTCATTCAATTAATTAATGTTCAGATGCTTTAACTTATTAGAAACATACAGGCAACAAATAGCAATTAAGAGAAGTAGTGCACAAAAAGGTAGACGATGACGTCATGACAATGTTTTGATTTATTTTATTTTGTAGAACATCATTTTTGTTATATCATTACTACCGCTGCTGGTAAAGTAAAACTCCCCGAGGGTAAACTTAACACAGCTGTAGTCAATACTTTTTGCGGATTTGGATTTATATAATTTTGGAACTTTAGATTCATTATTTTCAACTGTTTGACTTATTTTTTTTATCTATCAAACTTTTCGGTCTTAGTGTCACTGATGAGGAATGAATTTCCGAAATGTACAGATCTGGCACATCAAAATTTATTTGATATTGTATTTGTTATATATATATTATATTATAATATCCACGAAGACCAACAAGACTGTCATAGTATAAATAAAAATACTTACCTGTTTATGTGATATATCAAATCTATGCTAGGTAAGACTACATAATGCATAGCACAAATACCTGTTAAATTTTGTTAAGTGTATTAATGTAAACGAATAAATTCAGATAAGAACTTCGTATTTTAAATCTTATCTTGATATTTTGACCTCTTTAACTGTGTAAAACAAATTTCCTATTATCGATTTTATGCGTTTAAATTTCGAAAAAAAACGTTTCAAATACTCTGTAAACATTTTATCATGTTTATATACCACACACACACACACACACACACACACACACACACACACACACACATGATGTTTATTAAAGACTAATTTCGTAAGCTTTGGTATACATGTGACTGTTGACAGTTTAGATTTAAAGCCAGTAAAGATATTTAAATGGAAATAAATTTAATGTTGTAATTTATTTGATTTTATGTATACTATATAGCATAAATACCAGGTAAATTTAGATGTGCCATATGTGCACATTTCAGAAATTCATTCCTCATCAGTGACACTTACACAGAAGATTTCGTTAAATGGTATATTTTGACAGCACAAAGTACTGCCTACTGAGTTATGGATACCCTCGGGGAGTTTTACTCCACCAGCACCAGTACCCGCTCAGGTGTAGTAAATATATAACATAATTACCAGTTGAATTAAGATGTGCCAGATGTGCAAATTTCAGAAATTCATTCCTCATCAGTGACACTTAGACCAAAAAGTTTGATAATAAAAAAAATAAGCCAAACAGTTGAAAATTAATGAGTCTTAAATTCCAAAATTTTATAAATCCAAATCAAGCAGAGGAATGCTTTGCATGATGGAACAAACCTTAGTTTAAAACAAATTTTACAACTTAAGGCAGCTGAAAATTTTGTTAAATGGTACATTTTCTGACAGCACAAAGTACTGCCTACTGAATTATGGATACCCTCGGGGAAGTTTCTTTGTAAGAAAATTAGGTCAACAATAAAATAATATCATTATGTACATATATAGAAAAAATAAAACAAACATACCAGTCCTTGTCCATATCACAATCCTAAAAACAAAGTAAAAACTTTGCAAACTGGCAAAATATTTTATACACGTGAACTTCCATAAAGGAAGTGAGGCCAGTTAAATTATGATGTGCCAGATGTCTTATTTATTTTTCAAAAGAACATCTATAAATCTGACATTCACAATCAAGATTTAGCATCGTTTATACTTTGTTTTTATGAAAAATTGTTATTAATTAAACTTATAGTTAATTATGACAATATCAAACCAGCATCAGACGTTAAAATTAGGAATGTGATGATTAGACCCTTGCTACCCTTACTATTAAGATCTGTAAAATATTTTCTTGTTAATGCGTTACAAATATACTGAATAATTATTTCATAGCTCTATTTGCATAAATCATCCTAAGTTTTTTACTTCTTAAATAGTCGCCATGAATGACAAACAAATGGTTCATTTAATCGTTATGAATTCAATTAACATTTTATTATGATAAGACGGCCTTTCTCAGGATATGGGAGACACACAAAGCACCCATAAAACCACTTAACTTCGGGAAGCAAGCTGTTTAACTAGCGAAATATGATGCAAGCAAATTTAAAGCTGCTAATTCGCAAGCTTAAGCTTTTGACAACTTGACCATCAAAGCCCCTTTTATAACTTAAGTGGTAATATCTCATTGTTTGTTAAATTGTTGTAATATAAACTGTAAAATTATTATTATTTAATTTAGCAAGCAGTATGATATTTTAAGCAACGTGATCTTAAAGTTTTGCGTATAAAAATTTATTACTTAACTGGAATTCGTGAGATTTACAATAATCAAGTTAACGTTAATAACCCCTAATTATGATTTACGCTAAAACTAGTATATCAAAAATTACATGTGTAATCAGCTGCTTAATACGCTGATCGAGGAACATGCAGCTACATTTTTAACATCATTTCATGTGCTTTTTCTCTTATATCCTGAACGGCAAACCATCGACCAAAGATAGGAAATCGACCCGACTAACCTTACTGTTTACTCACTATTTTGAAACGGCCAACGCTTTCAGTAATTTGGTTCTTTCTAAAACTTAATTTGTAACGTAAAAATTTGTCAATAGCTAATACAATCAGTGCCGGAATAAAATTACTGTTAAAAACAATCTTATGTATATTTGGAGTTCTTTTATGAATAACTTCAATTAGAAATATTATTATTGAAATGATTATTGAACCATCAAACAAAAAGAGAAATTAGTCGCCATTCCGATTTTAAAATTCGATTGCACATTTTATAAAACCGGTTATATTAAAGTATTGAACCATTTACATAACTTTGTTAATCTAAACGAAACCAGGTATATTCTTTTATACTGTGGTATTATTTTTTATCTAAACATGCACATTGAGTTCTTATCAAGTAAGAGATGTGTGATCCGAGCACTAAAATTATTTATGTAAATAAATAAAAATGTTATTTTCAAACAAGTAAGATAAATGCTCCTAGATATGCAGTACAGAACAACGTGTTGATAGTAAAAAAATTCAGATACAAGTTCATACTAACAAAACATTAAAACAGATAAACACAAAGTCAATTGCTATATTGTGGTATATTGTGCTGAATAATTTTTATGAATTAAATTGATTTCTTTGGGATTGATATTATGGTAAACTTCTTAGTACAAAGAAATATGCCGGATTTGAACGAAACGACTGCTTAGTCCGATATACGGCTTAAGACTATATTTTTACAACATAAAATATATTTTATTCTTTAATTACACCTGAACAAATTTTACCTTCGTAAATTTTATTTTTCATCTATTTGCAATAAACACAAATCAAAAATAATATATTACTAGCAACACGCTTACCCGGTAAGAAATTTCTGGTGAGTAATGGTGATCGTGATCTGCATGAGAAAATTATAATATGGCTTAACCTGCCAGTAAGAAGTATAGTTAAAAAGATAGAAACATAACAATATAAATTTTTTTGAATAGATTACGGGTGTAGCTAGCTAGACATGAGATGCTAACCCTTCAGCAGCACCCGGCCTCATTTTCTTGATGGAAGTTCACGTGTTTAACTAAATTGGCCAGTTTTCAAAATGTTCACTTTTTTTTTGGGGGGGGGGGGGGCGGGGTAAATAAGACGTGGATTTCTATGTTTGAGTTTTATTTTGTTTTCAAAGTAATAATAATAAAACAAACATACCAGTCCTTGTCCAAACCACAATCCAAAAAACAAAGTAAAAACTTTGAAAGCTGACAAAATTAGTTATGCATGTGAACTTCCATCAAGGAAGTGAGGCCGGGTGCTCCGGAAGGGTAAGCACTTCTTGTCTAGCTAGGTACACCCGTCACAAGCGAGTCAATTTTGAGAATAAAAGGAACAGATAACTATGGTAAATCAAATATATCCAGTATAAGTTTGGATACAGTGACTACATACTTATCAACAATATTGTGATGACGGCCATAAAACTTTTTAAGGGCCTTGATAAGCCTAGGCTTGCAATATCCTTGTGTCAGCAATTTAATTGTAAGTTATTTGCTTCGTTGCAGAAATTTCCCATAGTGAGAACAAGCTCTACCGTACTGTATTAACTGTGAAACATATACACCATACGCATGAGAAGCAGGGATATTTCTGCAAGAAACGGAAAGTTGACAATAGAAAAATTGAAGTCATCACGTTTGTCGTATAGCTTCAGATGTAATATTCGTGGGTGTCATAATTAAGGTATAAGTCAAATATGAAGCAGAACATGGAGAATCTGTCGTGTCTTTTATTTCAAGCTCATTTGGATAGATGACATTCAAACATTCTCCAGATTTGGGATAATTTAGAGATAGAACGTCATCTATATATCTGTATGTCTAGTTGAATGATTAAGCGACAGTCTTTTCTCCAGATTTAACAAGGTTTGTAAAAATTCTGATTCATATGAATAAAGAAACAAATCAGCAAGCAAAGGTGTGCCCATTGGTATACCGATTGTTTGTTGAAAGATTATATTGCCAAACACAACAAATATGTTGTCTATCAAAAACTCTAACATTTTGTTGATGGTTTCTTCAGTATATTTTTGTTTGCAGTCTGTATGGTGTTTAACAAAATAACCAGAACCCCTGTTGAGCACTAGATATTTATATATTGGTTTACCGTTTTTGCAAAAGAATGAAAAGTGAATGATCTGTTTTAGACGTTCTTTCAATTTTGCATGGGGGATAGTGGTGTAAAGGAGAGAAAAATAAAAAGTTTTCATACTTTTTACCGAAGTTAGAGTATTAGAAACAAAATGGTAAAGTAGTTCTTTAAAATTTTTGACAATCCACATTTGAGTGATGCCAGATGTAGATAATATATAACACAAACAAAAATTGAATTTTGATTTGCCAGATGTGAACATTTCGGAAATTCATTCCTCATCAGTGACACTAAGACCGAAAAGTTTGATAATAAAAAACATAAGCCAAACAGTTTGAAATTAACGAATGTAAAGTTCCAAAATTATATTAATCCAAATCCAGCTAAGGAGTGCTTTGCTTGAGGGAACAAACCTTAGTTTAAACAAGTTTTACAATTTAAGGCAGCTGAAAATTTTGCTAAACGGCACATTTCTGACAGCACAAAGTACTGCCTACTAAGTTATGGATACCCTCGAGGAGTTTTACTCCACCAGCAGCGGCACCCGCTAAGGAGTAGTAAATATATAACACAAATACCAGTTGAATTTTGATGTGCCAGATGTGAACATTTCGGAAATTCATTCCTCATCAGTGACACTAAGACCAAAAAGTTTGATAATAAAAAAACATAAGCCAAACAGTTTGAAATTAACGAATGTAAAGTTCCAAAATTATATTAATCCAAATCCAGCTAAGGAGTGCTTTGCTTGAGGGAACAAACCTTAGTTTTAAACAAATTTTACAATTTAAGGCAGCTGAAAACTTTGCTAAATGGTTCATTTTCTGACAGCATAAAGTACTGCCTACTAAGTTATGGATACCCTCGAGGAGTTTTACTCCACCAGCAGCGGCACCCGCTCAGGTGTAGTAAATATATAACACAAATACCAGTTGAATTTTGATGTGCCAGATGTGCACATTTCGGAAATTCATTCCTCGTCAGTGACACTAAGACCGAAAAGTTTCATAATAAAAAACATAAGCCAAACAGTTTGAAATTAACGAATGTAAAGTACCAAAAACAACAGACTTTATCTGAATAAGTCTGAAGGCCATCTTCGACGATTATCAAAATTTGTGTTAGAATTACTGATAATGATTAAGTAGTACATTTAGAGGAACCTGCTATATATCTTTCCTTGTATGGATTTTTGTGAAGTTTTGGAATCCAATACAAGTAAGGCAGGTCAAGTTCTTCCTGTTTTAAATTGATACTAAAAGACTCAAGGACTCCCCTATGATTGGCATGAACTTCATCTTTGGTAAAATTAGTTTTGGTATGAGTAGAATTCTCCGATATATTGTCTAAACCAAGCTTCTTAATAAGATATTCAACATAGAATTTCTTATAAACGAAAATAATGTTGTAAGAAGTTTTATCAGCCGGGACAACAACATACCTGTTATTAATATCAGTAAGGATTGCAGAAATTTCAGGGTGCCTGAGCACTAAAGTAAGTTTATACCCATAGACCTTTTAAGTTTTGCAGTCCTTGACTTGACAAAATTTCTAATTGTCCTTATCCAGTCGGATTAAGTATAAAGCTCTACGTGTTCTAATTTAGCCCAACCTCTAGCATACTCTTCAACAGAATCCATAATAATTTCGAAATTCTGAACCCAAGTAAAAGGTTGAGCCTCCCTGTATTTAGGGCCTTTTGAAAGAAGACATCTTAATTTAGTATTCTCAATTATATTGAGATCACCTGTGACTACATGCCCAGCTGGTTTATAAATATATATAAATTTAGTTTAATGAATTTAAAAAACAAATCAAAGAAAAATACAAACAAATTTTAATTAAATTTCACAATTTTAATAGTTCAACATATCAAATACAGCGCAGTGATACAACATAGTAACGAGATCCCTAGTAACCGCCGAAAGTCTAGCTTTCTCAGTACGACGCTATTTGTGTTGGTAAATGAAATGTTTATTAGAGCTAATTTTTGAAATTGAACACACAGTAATTAAAGCCTGAATAAGATATAAATTTGCTGGAATGAAAATTGCTACTCTTCGGGCATTAATAAACCTTGTACAGAATGGGTAGAACAAGAAATGAGGAGTGGTTGTGGAGAAACTGATGGTGTATTGCTGCTATGGTTTACATTGAACGGTACAGAAAGAGATACAGTATTTAAGATTTGTTAGACGATGATTTTAGAGCAGAAAATGTCGTGCTCAGATGACGTTTTTGAAATGAAAAACGGTGTCTATCATAACTGCGGACAGACCTGTCATTTTTGTGTCACCATATGAACATAATATGACTTATTTCTACACCAGGGTCGTCAAGTTTTTTAATTAAATTAGTTCAGAAACTGTTTGATGTATAGGTTTGAGAACAATCATAATTTCTAGTTATATCTGGCAATAATTTAGCAAATTGATCTTCTTGACTGACGTGTCGGTATATCAAGTAGCTTCCGCATTTGGCGATTTTAAAGCCGCTTTGTAGGCTAGTAGTGATTTGGAAGTTGTGCTTGTATTGGAAATAAAGAGTCTGATAAAATGTTTTGGGAAAAACAATTTAAATTCAATTGAAGATGGAATTCTAATATCCTAAGACACGAAATGAATGCTTAAATCGTACCATACATGGTTCTCTAAAAATATTAGGAATAATGGATTTGTCATCTGCATAGAGGTAACAACTGATTTTTACTAAACCATTAGAATTTGCAATAGACTTAAGTTTTGATGGCCTAGACAGACCTTGCCTAACATTCTGCATTAATTTCCAATCCAGTGTTATATTTGTAGGTTTGAGTGTTTTATCTCTCAAAATGTCAATGTCTCGCCCTAAATCTTGTTAATGTCTGTTTATTGCGGTTCTTTTGCTATGAAAGAGCTTTTATGGTATTTGAAACGTTTCGGGGCCTAGATTTCTCGTCCTAATGCTATTTTTAGGTGTTGCTACACCCATAAAAACTTCTAAATTTGTTATTGAGATCTACCGGTGAAATTAAAAAAAAAAAGAACTTCGTGTCCGTTAACATTGAGACACAATTCTACAAATATACGAGGCCAAACTATTGTTAACCAAATGAAACTTGAATCTCTCTCTCTCTCTCTCTCTCTCTCTCTCTCTCTCTCTCTCTCTCTCTCTCTCTCTCTCTCTCTCTCTCCTTTTCTCTCTCTACTTCCTTCTTCTCCATTTTGTCAGAACACTCTGAATGTTTAAGAAAATACTTGCTAAATTTTGCTGTGCTATATTGCTTTGCAGTTCCACAACTGAAGATTTGTCTAAATGGTTCATTTTCGGACAGCACAAACTACTGCTTAGTGAATTTTGGATACTGTCAGTGAGTTTTACTCCACCAGCAGAGGTGTCCGCTTAGAGGTTGTAAATATAAAACAAAATATAAATTTTGTTGTGTAATATGTGCACATTTCGGAAAATCTGAATCTATAAATTCTGGAGTAAGAATGTCAGCATGACGGAAATAGATCTGGGTAGCTTAATGACAAGCGTCAAAATAAGTTTTTTTGAGATCCGGGTTTGAATCATGGTTCAGACGTTGTTTTGAGTGGCTCGTACTCTGGCCGTCTGAAATTCTGTATTTATTTATTCATTTTACAGAATTTATTACCTTGAATATTTTGTACGCCCCACGATGTAGTTTTCAACGAAGATTGAGATCTTCTCTTGATTTCGAGGGTTTCAATTTCTTCTTGCGATAATGTTTTACATCTTTGTACTTGCTTTGTAACTGTTGGTACCAACGGCACTTCGTTAATGTCTAATGCCTTTGCCATTTTTACTGCTTCTTAAGGTTCTTTTGATACACTTATTTCCATATAATTTATATTTTCTTGGTGTTCTATAGTTTCGGTAAGAATAATATTTTATAGAACAATGTCATCTTCTGTCATTTCAGGTGTTTCGGTATTTTCAAAATCTTGGTGAAGTGTACCGATGTCAAACTTAACGTGCTCCATACTGGAAGGGAATTGTAGACGATAGTTTCATTTTTGCAACGAAAATATAATCTAAAAAATAAAATCTTGAAAAAAAATTTCATTTATCTTTATTCTGAAATGATCCACATAAATATTTACCCGTTAAAATACCTATAGGCGATCTCAAGTTGTGCACTATTTTCGGAGGTGTTTGATGTGGTTACAAAGAATATACAATGTTGCAAATATGAAATAAAAATAGTTCCGTCAACCAAAAAACGGGTCACGTGACGAAGTTGCATTATAAATTAGAAATATGCAGGCATTATCCCATCAAAATGGTTATAATCATTCAAATTAAATTTGTAAAGTATATAAATTATTCTTATAAATCTATTATTAATATCTAATTATGCATTGAAGATGACTGTAAAAGCACAATGCATAATGTTTATAATAATACATACACATCTACAATGAATACAGATATACGACATTCATGATTTTTTATGTTTTTATGCACAACTATCATACTGTTTCTTGAATATATTAAGTTTTTAACAATGCAAAAGTAATTATCTGTCTGTATAACGTCGCGCCTGTCTTTTGTTAATGATTATAAATGATTTACAAAGCCATGTTCTATCACACAATTGTTAACATATGTATTGAAATTTTGTCAAAAATCAGTAAAGCACTAAACATTAAAGTGAATAATAAATTCCAAAACTTTTACTAGTTAATAAGACTTTCCTTATTTTTGCGTTCTGTTTTTATTGTCAGAATTACTTCTATTTATGTTTTCAAAGTTTTCGTTATTTAAAAACTTCTAACTATGACCGAGAACTGCAAGAACATCCTGGTTTTCTTTTGCAATAATTTTACAGTGTTCAAGAACATTTTCCGGGATTTTAAAACAACGTTTTAATTCTTGTATCGCTAATATGTTGCCATACATACATGCAAGTACAAATATTCCTTTGTCATCCACTGTTTCGCAACTGCTTTGTATAATATTAAAATGTTCTTTCTTAATATCTTCCTCTTCATTTTCAATAGCATTTAGAATTTTCGTAACAAATCCAGGCCAACATTCTAAAACGTATTGAAAATACCTGTAAATTGTGTCTGGTGTCAAATCGTCCAAACATCTCTTAGTCACTACATCTCGAAGTTCCTCCTTGATATAAAACACGACTTAATCACGATTGTTTTGATGATTTGGGTCAAAAGATTTCATATGGTATCTAAAAAAATTCCAATTACTCTCCTTAATTACACTCTCTGGTTCTTTTTAGCTATTGATAATCCTACGGCTATGTATATTGTTTCATACTTGAGCATGTATTTATCATCTTCAGTCTTTTCAATGTAGGTACCAAGTAAATCATTGATTGCTTTTCCATATTTTGCAACTTCGGTTTTGTCATAATTTTTATCATGCTTAAACCACAAAGTCTTTAACAATTCGTATTGGTCTGTTTTTTCTTTGTTATTTTGTATTCTTAAACCGTCAATTTGGTCAACTAGATATTTTGACGGTCGAAGAAAAAAGTTTTTGCCCAAAGCACTATAATGTCTGTCTTTACAGAACAATGAACAGGCAAGGGGAAAACCCAAAGCGATATGCTTTAAAGGCAATTCTATACGAGCAATATCAGATATGACTGTTTCACTTAAAACCAGCTTGTGGTCACATAAATTTGCATTGTAAACGTTGTTTTGGTTTTCCTTATCAATCTCCGTGCTTATGTCAATGTTATTATTTTCGCAATGGGCTTTTAACATCTTAATCTTTTCTTCTTCTGTAAGTTTAACATTACACATATCAATGTGACATGACTCATTGAATATGTCAAATCCACGAAGAATGAACCAAATATCATCCATTACATGGTTGTTGCATGTCATGATTATTTTTGTTTTTCCATACTGAACACAGCTCATAATTTTTTCCCAATACGGATAAACATCTTCGCGTAATTTAGCGTCTATTGCTTTCTTAGTTATTATGTCTGGAATAAACAAAATCATTTTGACGTTGACATTAATTTAACAATTTCATCCCATTTTGTTATATCATGGATAATAGCAGGGTGATATCCGTCTTTTTCTGTAAAATGTTTCAGCAAAAACTACTGCATCAATAAACCTGCCAGTCACCATAGACGCCTCTATAAATTAAAATACCCTTCTGATCCAAAGTGTTTTCCGTCGTGAAATGGCTTTGTTTCAACGAAGGGTGTCCCTTTTGAAATTCGTTTAATCAAAGCTTTTGTATTTTCTGTAAGAAAAAGAATATTTCACAGTAACACAATTTTTTCTTTCAATAAAAACCGAGGTATTCTTAAAGTACTAACAAATTTGTAAAAAAAGAAGTGGTTTGCGCAACATTTGCACTTGATGATGACAAAATCAACCATAATCAATATTAAACAAACCAAAGAAACATGTCAACAGAAACGCATTTAAATGACCACTTTTAATACAATAAACTTAAGATGAGCTATGGATTTCATAATAAAATAATATCTGATTATGTTTTTATGGACAATGTTATTTCTATATTATAAATTGATCAACTCTATATTAAGGCAGTTCATTTTACCATTTTGACAAGATATTACAGTCACATAAATTGCGGTAAATTACGTTGTTATAGTGCGTAGTATTGGAATAAATTTGGCTTGACATAGTTGAGAATATTTTCAGTATTTTTAATTGTTCCAACTTATGTTTTTTCTGTGCACAGTCCTAAGATAAAATGGAACTTTAACTCTAGTAATACATATTATTCTCTGAATTCATAAAATGTAGAGTAATTGTTGAGATTAAGTGTTCATTAAAATTGTAACATTCATCATTTTTAATACTTAATTTCTATCGTGAGACTTGCATATAAATTAAAACATTTTTTTTAAAATGCATAAAAGTTTAAAAAAAATTGTTTTTTCAACATGGTGTTGAATTATCATTTTAGCAATTTTAATCAATTTTCCTGTAGATATGTCTCATATTACATTACTTTTATCTAAAACTAAAAAACGACGAAACGAGGAAAAAAGGATATTCCTATTTTTCGTCCACACTTGATGACAAAGTCTTTCCCTCATATCAGTGTCAAAAGTTGTGTAAATTGCAAAAAGAAGTCCTTAATCTCGATAATCACTGAATTTTTACAACTTACTATATGAACAAATTATCATCTTATTTATAAAGATCATGCCCGAAAATGGCAAACTACGTTCTCGCGGAAATTTAAACCTTTCTCCATTTATTAACTGGAATCAACTGAAAAAATGTTTTATCTATTTTAGGAAATAAATCGACTTTCTTGACTTTGCCACAGTGATATGATACCTCGTACATCCAATTAAGTTTAGTTTTGTTGTGTTAAATAATTAGATTAAAAGTCAGAGTCTTAATTTTAAAACTTTAGCATGGTTTTCATTTACAAAACATTTTATGCCAACAAAAATGTAATTAAATTGTTTATTGAAGTCAACATATCAAATAATATTTTGACTGGGACGTTTTAACACCAATACTCAACTCATAAATTTAATCTTTCTCACTGCCACTGTCTATTGTCATGATGCGACGACGTTTGTTGCGACATTTGAGGTAATATTTACTGTTATTTGACAATTGTTCAAATGTGGTCCAACGAACAACGATTCAATTTAATTTTCAGTGTTACTTTTGAATTGTAGATGGAATCAAATGTGACTACTCGATTGTCTTGAACCGTGTACATGAAATGGTATGTAAGATAGATTCTTCCAACATGGCTTTATTTCATGGTCAACGTGTATTATAAATAGTCTGATATCAGAAAATAATTAATATATAATTTTGATTCAATACTTTATTTGTTTAAATAAGTTTTCAAACGAAACCCTTTTAAAATAAAAAGAATGTGCTTTTATCTGTACAAACAAATATATATTTTTATATATACTTTTAAAATCTTGTTAATGATAACTTAGTTGTCATGGATATCAATTTTAAAAAAAAATACTGTCAGGTACAAAACTTTAAAGCGAAAGATTTTTAATCACAGGGGCATAGCTTTGAATTAATCCAATAGAACATATCTACTTCAATGACTATATAGAATATTTTATTCAGGGGATCTACTGTTGTCACATCAAGATCTGAAAAAGTGTAAATTAAAACACTTGTAAACTTTGTGTTGTGATTTCCAAAATTACGTTTTAAGAAATATCAGTGCCAATATCCTGTTCTTGCAAATGTTGAATTGAAACAAAATATTCATATTTTTAAAAGCACAGTTTTTAAAAAAAACATTTAATTAACTACCAAAAAGTTCAACGAAAAATTTAACAACAAATATTAGTAATCATTTCTAGTTCCTACTTTTTTTTACTATAAGGTAATTTGGCATTGAGAAGCGACCTAAAAGAAATGTAAACACTTGTCTAAAAGGTTTATTGTTCTGTATATTGCATTTAATGCACAAGAAATAAAAACAAAATGCATTTTCTCAAAATCTTATTTTAATCAAAACGTCTTTGACAAGACAAATATCTAAGGATAATCTATATAGAGGAAATTATAAAAAAAAATCGCATCTGTTTTGAAGACCATTTCAAAGGTGGTTACTAAAAAAATAAATGTCTCAAGATCTCATATTTGCCCAAAATTGTAGAAATTGATCTTTTGCATGTTATTGAAACTTATCAAACTATATTTGAATATCAAATTTATACGTTTAGCACACAATTCATTTTCTCACAAAATTGCACTTTTTATATCCAGAATTTCAAATTTTTGCCCAAAATTGTATTTGTGGCCAATTGACATTGCACATCTAAAGTCCGAGTTTTTCAAGTTTTAGATTAACGTTTATCTTTTTTTTCAATTCTTTTACTTTTGACTCATAACGAAGGTGTGAAATATTTTAAAAACCCAACATATATTTTTATGTTCCATCTAAAAGATGTTTAATACAAAATGTCAAAAGAAAAAAGTAAAAAAAAAAACCTTTTTGAGCTATTTTTCTAAAATGCACAATTTTTTTCTCGTAATGTATTCCTTTTTTACACCAGAATAATTCTATAATCAACTTCTATACTTATGTAATCATTATTAAACTGTTGGCAAACTTCTAGATTACAGTGTTAGTTTTAGATAAATGGACCTTAACATACAATTTTAGTTTAGATTGACATTCCTCGTTTTCTCAATTGTTTTTACTTTTTACCCTTAAACAGAAATTTGATGAATATTTTTAAAAACATTTTTACGATTATTTTATTTTTATCTTTGTAGACGCGATATTCAAACTTTCAAAAAAAAATATTCAAAAATGAATCTGAGCATTTTCTAAAAATTCACATTTTTTCTCTTAAAATACATTTGTACACAAAAATGTTTTAGAAATCTTTTATACTTATGCAATGTAATCAAACAAAATGATTAAACTTTTTTTAAAAACTTCTTTCAGATATTAGTGTTAATTTTAGAGATATAGTCTTTACCACACAATTTTCATTCTTCACACTCCAACGCTGACAACGCCGCCGCCGAACACTAGAAAGGTAAAACCTAAGTCTCGCATCATGGCGACTATGGTCGATAAGGAAGACAATGAAACATATTTTAAGATATACTTTCTAAGTTAGAAAAGGGCGATTATCGCAAAGAAATTTAAAGTGAAGAATTTTTGCCAATAGTTTAATCAAGAAAGAAAAAAAATAAAATTAAGCAAAAGACAAGAACAAATAATTTGTAAAAAAATATCTCGCTGGTTCAGTGTTTACAGGCAGCGATCATAATACTAACAGTATCAAGTTAAGACGGATTGTTAATTGAATTACAATTTACCTCTTAATTTTAGACAGTCAATTTAACTACCATGCTAAAAAGAAGATTTTGTTTCAATTTGTTTTTTTTTTTTTTTACAAAATTAATGGCTAATTATTGTTCACAAGTATTTTCATGAAAAATTCATTTTATCACTTAGATATGAACTTAATTGAGATCTTTATAAATTAAGAAATATTGAAATACATTATATGTGGTGATTATTGGAATAGGGCTGGCATGTTTTTTTTCAGTATAACGATGATGTACCTCTTCATGGTTTTTTATAAATTACAGCAAGAAAAATTATTCTTAATTTGTTGTCTTTATATTGTTTTCAGAATCTGAGAAATCCCTTTTTGAAAGACAAATGATTTTCTGAACTGATATCTGTCCCTATTACAATTGGCACACATTAATAATCGCGTGTAGTAGATCTATTAACTTACTTAAATATAATTAAAATACAATATTATTTTATATAATATTTCAGAAACTAGCTGAAAGCAATACGCAGTTCAAGGAGGCCTCCAGACTGTCAGGTTGAACCTATATTTTTCAATGTATGATAAATTTTCGACGAAAAATATAATATCGATATTACATTTTCAAAATGGTATCAAAATAGTTTCAACTACAATTGCAATAGATTTGAGTTAAATTTTGAAAACTGAAAAAAAAGAAATGATAAAACTTAACTTTGTACACACATGAATTGGAGAAAAATCTAGCAAATAAAAAATATTGATAAATTAATATATATTTATTACCTATGTTCATTCTTGAACTGTAGCTTAACACTTTTTTTCTGAAATATAAAATCAAATATATATATAGTGAAAATATATATATTTTGCAGTGGAACTAGCGGTAAATACATGTAATTGTTTGAATTTAAACTGTTGTTAATAGTTCTTGATAGTTTAATAGTTTTTTGCTAGTATTTAATTCATAGATAATTACGTTGTTATATTTAAACTGAATTCGCGGAAATTGGTGCATGAAGCATATCGATGTCACGGATCCGCCATTGTTATTGTTTGGTAGTCTCGGACCCAAATAAATACTCTATTGACAGTATTTATGTTGTGAGTAAATTAATACTCTTTGTGTATTTGTTACATGACAATGCCTTTATTGTTATATTATCATTTTGTTATCTGTTTAAAAAATATATGTGTATAAACTGTAATTTTACTTTGGTTGTCAAAGAGGCTATAGGGGTATAAATAGCCTGTTCCAATTTTTAAACTGAGAGAGCAGACGAAACTGGGGCAAAGGTAATGACCTTTGTCACGGTTTGGGATTTCCTTGGGTGAATTTTAACTTTATTTACCTATAATTTTAGGACATTTAAATGGTAATTTAGTTCATTATTTGGTCATTTAGAAGTAAATACTTCATCCTTTAAATATTATGCTTCCTGTCCAATTATAGCTTGGCTAAAGTTTTAAAGGGTTAAACTGCTCTTCCAAAAGGGGGTTTTCTGGGGACTTATTTTGGTATCAGAAATTTCTCTTCCTATCTGAAGTGAATACTTCAACACTGTAGAAGCAATGGCTTCACATATAAGTATTATTATTATCCTAAGGAAGTGAATACTTCACATCTAGAGTATTAGAAGCAAATGCTTCATATGTGGCTTAAGAGTCAAAAGGCTAATTTTTATTGGTTACTTCATCTATCTTAATAAATTTATTATTCAACTTATTTCACGAGTATGTCGTGCTGAGCTAAACCGAAGGCATCTCCATAGTGCTTTAATAGCCCTTTTGGTTAAAATTTTTAGTAATGTATGTGCCAGGTGGTGACTGCATAGTGGCCATCACACACAGCACAAGTAGTGGCAGCAGTTTACATATCCATTCACAAGTAGTGGCAGCAGAATCCCCATCCATTACAATTGGTGGCAGCGGTTAAAAGATTCGTGCTTATTTTTAAAAGAGAATATTTATGTATTTATGGCAACCTCTTAGGTAATCTGTTGTAACCAGTGAATATTTATACCTTCAAGCAATTGTTTTGGTGATTTTATTTATTAAATTGTATTTCAAATATTTGCCTGACCATCATGCATTTAAGAAACAGACAGTTCAGCCCTCCTGTTTTTTAAAAGGGGGAAGTGGTAAGGATGCTAATGATAGGTTGGCCAGTGTAATGGGGGTAAATGAACCCAATCCTGGGTGTTCAGATTATAATTAAACAACTGACAAAGAGAATGTGGCTTCAAGTAAAAAATATACAAGTCCATGCACCACCACCACCACCACCACAGTAACCGGTTGTATTTTCCTGTGTGAGCGACCAAATAGTAATTCCTGATAAGTCGCGAAAGCCATCACAGAATCTGTTTAATCATACAGGGATAGACCAGTCACATCAACCAGGTCTTTACAGGTATATGGACCGAAATTGCCCTAGATTAAATTTTCATGATCGAAATGGTCAGCATCTTATTCAGAGGATCAAAATGTTCCACTGGATACATTGCACAGGTCCGCAATGGTACACATAGATATATAGACCGAAATGGTCTAACATTAAATTTCCATGACCGAAATGGTCAAACATTTTATTCAGAGGATCAAAATGGTCCAACTGTAAACATTTCACAGGAGGACCGCAATTCTCCACACAGGTATATGGACCGAAAAGGTCCTTCATTAAATTTTCATCACCGAAATGGTCAAAAATTCTTTTCAGAGGACCAAAATGGTCCCACTGGAAACATTTCAAAGGACATCAATGGTCCACATAGATATATGTACCGACATAATGAAATTTTGATGTGCCAGATGTGCACATTTCGTGTCACCTCAGTGTCACCGAAAAGATTGATATTATTATTTTTATTATTATATTTTTTTGTCTTTGCGAGTGGGCAATAGTGTTGGTAAAATCGTTTATGATACGTCATAACAGCTCATTGATATATTAAGATCTAAGTACGAAATATTCACAATCATGTGATTATTGTTGATCACACTTGAGCTTTCAAAAGTTTTGTAAGCCACCTTACTTGACTACACAATAGATTGTATAGATGTATTGCAAATATAAATATGAATATAAATCTTGTAAACGGTCGGTTTAAAATGAAAATACGACGGATTTTTTCTATCGTGAACTATATTATGGTAGAGTAACTGCCGAAAAAACACGCCGTTTTTTTATTTACCAGCATAATGTACGCTTACTATATTACGGGTTTGTCTTGGATAATTTTACATTTTACTACCTAAATAGAATATGCGATTAGTGGAAAAGTCGGGTTTTTTACCTAAGGTTTCTAGTTCTATATGCATGCACATATCAACTTATATCTCTCTCTCTCTCTCTCTCTCTCTCTCTCTCTCTCTCTCTCTCTCTCTCTCTCTCTCTCTCTCTCTCTCAGTATTTTGCCAAATGGTACGTTTTCTGACAGCACAAAGTACTGCCTACTGAGTTATGGATACCCTCGGGGAGTTTTACTCGACCAGCAGCGATACCCGCTCAGGGGTAGTAAATATATAATACAAATACCAATTAATTCAGGATGTAGAAAATGTTAAAATAGAAAATAGTAACAGAAGTGACCACTTTGGGGTTGTATTATTTATACAACTCGATAAATTCGAGTGGAAATTCAATAATTCTCTTTTAAAGGATCGAAATTTTTTTAGAACAATTCTTTATTTGAAAAACTGTGGTATAATGAATATGCTGGATCTTTTGTCGGTTACATCTCTAATTATTGAAAATAAATAATGATTTTTAATTTGAAGGACTTAAAAAGAACAGATGTCATCAACATTATAAATTAAGTGATTAATACACTTGAGTTGATCATCAAATGTCATCTTGTTGACTGATGTTAGATACAGGTAATTTCTATCAACACATAATTTTTCTAATGAAATATTACATGATGACTGTTGCAAATAATTTATGAAAGTTTTACAAAAAAGAGAATTTGGACCTCTTGTTGTAAGAGTTATTTTAAAAGAAATAAAGAAAATTTTCGCAAATGAATGAAAATTGTCCCACTTGTTTTCTTTCAGTAACGTGATATTATCTGCATATTGTAAGGGTAATATTTTATGATTATCGACACTAGTATCTTCTCTTCCTTAAGCTACATAGGTAACGTGGTGGACTCTTAACTTGGAGGACCACGGTTCGAATCTCAGAGAGAGCGGATACGTCAAGAAAATTTTAATAATAATTTTTTTTGTAATAACTATTTAATTTATTATCATCCAATTAAACTTAAAAGAATGTATAATAATATAGTAAACAAATAAATAATATAAATCAAATAAAAAAATAGGTAAAAAATTATAAAAACAGAATTAATTTTTAATTGTTTTAATTTTAAAAAATGCATATTTTTGCAATAGGGATTTTTAAAAGATAATAATAAAATATATAACAAATACCTGCTAAATTTTGATGTGCATGAGGG
Source organism: Tegillarca granosa (assembly GCA_029721355.1). Lineage (NCBI taxonomy): Eukaryota > Metazoa > Mollusca > Bivalvia > Arcoida > Arcidae > Tegillarca > Tegillarca granosa. The sequence goes on from CM056599.1 coordinate 12,539,931, forward strand.
AACAGACTTTAATTTTTAATAAATTTCAAAAATTAAGACGGCTGAAAATTTTGCTAAAATTAAGTTTAATTGATTTTTCAAAAAGACAGGAAAAATATAATTTTTTTTCTGAAAGATCCTTAGCTAAAGCCTCCTTAAAGATCCTCAAATTTTCATTTTTATTAAGGATATTTAAGGATCCGTGAAGCTCCCCTTATTGGTCTTCAAACAACCGTTTAAAAAAGCTTTAAGGATCCTTAAAGATGTCTTTTCTTCATGTAAAACACAACAAATTTTAATACTGATACATTAAAAGTTACATCCAAATCACTGCTAGTATTACCCACATTTTCAACTTCGTGCAACAAAGCACGGCTTATTCATATGCTTTAAATCGTTTTATAGTAAGTGCGTTAGCACTCGAGGGTTGTTTGGTATCTCTCTCCCTCTCTCTCTCTCTCTCTCTCTCTCTCTCTCTCTATCTCTCTCTCCCTGTCTCTCTCTTTTACACAACACACACACACACACACACACACACACACACACACACACACGTAAGTATTATGTATTATGGAATTTGTTAAGATGAAACATGTGTGAAATAAATATATTATTATTTACTCACATATAAGTGTGAAGGCATGTAAATTTCTATAGAATAAAGCACAAACACTTACATAATAATAATAATAATAATAATAATAATAATACCTAAAGATTGTAACTGGGATACCAGTTACGCATGATTCCCCACCCAGTCCTATCCCTCAGTTGGAAAGAACCTTAGGTGTCTTTGAATGGTGTCATTCTTTTCATTTTATCATTAGGAACCAAAAAATATATTCTTTAGGGGTGGGGATCTCAACAGTTTAATAGTTATGACAAAGCCCTATATATGGTTTTATAGCACACCGCAAAGTGTTTAAGGGAAAATTGGTGATTTTTGTTTTTAAGACCCCATCTTCCTGTCCCTCCCCCAGTAAATACCCATGGACGTAAAAACTTTAATGGTGCAGGAACCTATCCTAAAATTTTGAAAGAGATTGAATGATGCGTTTAAGTTGTTTGGCAGTGCTGATAAAAAATTGATATATTTTTAACAATTTAAAACTGGTGTATTTTGATTGGACAAGTATTCAACTTTGATTGATAGCAAATCTATTTCACGAATCGTGAGGTGTTTAACCAACAAATTTGATTGACGTGTGTCATGACTGTGAAGTAGCCATAACCTACATATTAATGGATAATTGACAAAGAGATTAAAGCAATTATACATATCAAAACATGTAATAATGCTATTGAATTTGTTTACAATTCTTTGAATAGGAATTTAATCCTGTAAACTTGCCCTAAGAAATGAAATCAAGTATGCCATAAAGGATAATGTTTCTTGACTGAGGGTGGGTGTTAAGAATTCTGGCTTCCCACCCCTACCCTCTCTTGAAAATGATTTCCTGGAGGTTTTTATCACTCTTTTCAAAAGTCTATTATGAACAAGAAAATAGTACAGATTGAGTGGAAGAGATTTTAACTATTTAAAAGCTATACATGTACATAGCAACACCCAGAGTGGGAAATGACCTTAGGTGCCCTTTATTAATATCACTCTAGTCAACTTTTCATAAGGAACCAGAAAATACATAAATTAGAGGTGGGGATTTCAATAGTTTAAAATTAACTTAGCACCACCCAGCCTTACCCCTCAGTTGGAAAGGACCTAAGGTGTCTTTGATTAGTGTCATTCTTTTCATTTTATCATTAGGAACCAGAAATATATACTTTAGGGGTGGGGAAGAAGAAGAAAGAAGAAGATTCTGTAAGAGTTATCTCTCTTTGTACTTATTGGACAGGAAGATGTTTGGAATTAAATTACGCAATTAACATGCACCGACCGCCGAGCCCTCGACATAGAAAAAAAATTTGATCATTTATCCATATCTACTAAGATAGCAGATTATTGGGTGGGGAATCATAATAAAAAAAACGTGTCTTGTTATGAAGATAATTGTAAAATTGAAAAATGAAAAAATAAAAGGTGATAAAAAATTACACTGTGGAAAACATTGTAACATCCGGGCTGGAAACTTTTATAACAAGATATAAAACGTCATTTTCTGCTTAATGTAAAATCATTAGTCCTTGTTTTGGCGGGGGCTCCGTGACCGAGTGGTCTAAAGCGCGCTTACGGATCACAGCGCCAGTCATCGCCTGGATTCGAATCCCACTAGAAACAGATCCTAGTGGGAGAAACTTTGTCAGTTCGCTTGCCGAAGGTCGATGGTTTTTTCCGGGCACTTCGGTTATCTCCACAATCCTAAAGCTGACCGCCTCGAAATAAGTGAAAAAATCTTGACTGAGGCATAAAACACCATTGCTTCACTTCAGTCCACTCCTTGTTTTGGCATTGTTACTTTCAAACATAAAAAAGATATATGTAAACCGTAGGCTTCATAATTAATATGGCATTTGTCTGTAACGACTGTATCGATAGTTATTTGTTTTATTTTTATCACATACCACGTAACGAAATTTTCAGCCGTCTTAATTTTTGAAATTTATTTAACATTAAAGTTTGTTCCATCATGCAAAGCATTCCTGAACTCGATTTGGATTCATATAATGCTGGAACTTCACTACCTGTATTGGACTTCAAAACTTTACAAAAATCCATACAAGGAAAGATATATAGCAGGTTCCTCTAAATGTACTACTAAATCATTATTAGTAATTCTAACACAAATTTTGACAGTCGTCAAAGATGGCCATTACACTTATTCAGAAAAGGTTTATTCTACATCTGACATCAACAAAATGTGGATTCTGAAAAAATTCTTAAGAACAACTTGGCCATCTTTTTCTAATACCTTCTAAAAAGGATAAAAACTTTTGATTTTTCTACTCTTTACACCACTATCTCTCATTCTTACTTGAAAGAACGTCTAAAGCAAATCATTCACTGTTGATTCTTTTACAAAAATCTAGTGCTCATAAGGGATTCTGGTTATTTTGTAAAACACTAGACTGCAAACAAAAATATACTGAAGATACCATCAACAAAATGTTATAGTTTTTGATAGACAACATATTTGTTGTGTTTGGCAATATAATTTTTCAAACAAACAATCGGTATACCAATGGGCACAAACTGTGCACCTTTGCTTGCTGATTTGTTTCTTTATTCATATGAATCAGAATTTTAAAAGACCCGTGTCGAATCTGGAGAGAAGTCTGTCGCTAAATCATTCAACTACACATACAGATATATAGATGACGTTCTATCTCTAAATAATCCCAAATTTAGAGAATATGTGAATGGCATCTATCCAAATGAGCTTGAAATAAAAGACACGACAGATTCTCCATGTTCTGCTTCATATTTGGACTTGTACCTTAATTATGACACCCACGAAAGGTTACATTTAAAGCTAAACGACAAACGTGATGACTTCAATTTTTGTATTGTCAACTGTCCGTTTCTTTGCAGTAATTTCCCTGCTTCTCCTGCGTATGGTGTATATTTTCACATTTAATACGTTATGGTAGAGCTTGTTCCCACTATGGGGACTTTCTACAACGAAGCAAACTTCTTACAATTAAATTGTTGATGCAAGAATATTACAGCCTAAGCTAATTATTTTTGTTATATATACGTATTTTATCTTTGAATAACACATGCGTAGATCACATGCACGCACGCATGCACACATGCGGTTTTAAATAAATTCGAGTTACGGTCAATACTACTTAACTTTTAATATAGAACATTTCAATTTTAGATAGTCATGCAAGGTCAATGAATCTGAATCAAAAAAGGATATCACACTACTTAAAATGATTCAGTTCGAAAATATTTTTAACGGCCGAGATAAATGTGATGTTTTGAGTTGTTAAACTCTTTTATTAATTCTGTCCAAAATAAGGAAAATAATATTTTCATAACGAACAAATTATCTGAGGATAGATATGTAATTAAACGGTGTGTAGTCTCGTCTAGAGTTGTAGGTCTTTTTCTTTTAACACATAAACATACCAGAACTGAAATGTGTATTAAAAAGAACAGATAATTATTTTTATGTAACAAGATTAATACACCTACGCTTAAAGCATAAAAGGGTATGTTTCGCTACAATTTTAATAACCTAATAACCTTTTTGGCACCATATTATATTATGCGATAGGACAAATAAAAAACGAACAAAGCTGATAAAATTACAAAAAAAGTAATTTAAGAGTTTTAAGAGAGAGGGATAGTGGTATATCGTGTAAAAAAATAATATATATTACGGTTTTTACTGGAGATAAAATATTAAAAGATGTCAAAATAATTGTTTTTTAAGTTTTTAAAAAAGTCACAATTATTTGATGAAAGATGTAGAATAGATTTTATCTCAAAAAGTCTTACAGTAAACTTTGACGAATGTCAAAATTTATGTAAGAATATGATAATAAATAGTCCATTTTTAAATTCTTAATATATTCTTGTATCAAAGTTTGTTAATTTAATAAAGTTAGAAGTGTCAAATTCTTCCTAGTTTAAAATGATATTTAACAAATAGAAACTCCACTATGGTATAAATGAATATCATCTTGAAAATATTGTCTCTGATAAACATAGGTTTCTTCAAAATATTGTTAAAGCCAAACTCTTTATTAAGACATCCAAGGTTAGAATCTCTAACAAATGGGAGTACTTTTGTTTAAGGCTGTATCAGCTGGGTCAACAACATGTTTTTTTCTGCATGGTTGTTAGTATTGCGAAATTTAATTGGTCTGTGATAAATGAAGGTGGTTTAGTAATTATAGATTCTTTTAAGTTTGGCATTCTTTTTTTTGATATGAGATTTTCGATAGCATCTATATCCTTGTTTGCACAATTGTTTTTTCACTGCGTCGCACTATTTACAATATTCCAAAGCAGGATTCGATTACTTTCTAAATGCGTTGTTTATTCTGACAGCGTTTAGTTTCTATTTTGGTGTTTAAAACCTATAAAAGTTTTATACATGTATTTTTCTTCTGACAGTCAAAGAAGAAAAATCTAATCATGGTATATCAGCAGCTAATGCAAGAAAATTTGACAGTGTCACATTCAAAACGAAGAACGGATATCAGAATTTCATTTCTCAAAAATACATATGAAATAAATTTTAGAAAAAAATGTTCAATGTTAAAGGAAAAGTAAATCTCAATTTTGACAGATTTTGTCTTTGATTTATCTATTATAATAGGGTTACAAAACAAATAATTACAGTCAAAAGAATGTTATACAACAAATTTAAATACAATCCTCGTAATTTAAAAATGTCGCAAATAAGAGTAATGGAGGACTACCAACATATGCAGTGAGTACACAACCCATTATGCCATGCCAAATAAATTAGTAGTTCGTCGGACCCGACCGCCTCTAAAATTAAAATTAAATATAAAATTAATTTCATTTTTAAATCGTTTTTCCTGTCTAAAATTTATGTTAGGACATAAGGCCATCCAAAATTAATTAGCAGTTCGTCGGACCCGACCGCCTCTAAAATTAAAACAAAATATAAAATTAATTTCATTTTTAATCGTTTTCCTGTCTAAAAATTATGTAAAACCCGAATCAATTTTTCTGAAAAATCTTTGGTTGCAATTGTTGTAAATTTAACAATATCAGGGCAAAAATTGTCCTGTGTTTTACTATTTAACAGCTCTTGGTTGATTTATCATTTGCTATATTGAATAGGAGTTTGCGAGAACAGCATATCCTTTGCTTTTATCAATTAGATTTTAAATATTTGCCTTTTCATACAATAATGATCTTTTGTACGTTTTTCCTCGCTCGCCTAGTTCAAATCCTGTTCGCCTGAAGAAAAATGCATTTTAGAAAAAAGAAAAAAATTAATCGCTCGCTAGCCGATATTTTTTACAAAAAAAATCCGTAAAACTAAAAATTAATTTTGTGTCGACTAGGCCTTAATATTAAAGTGAAGTGAAGGACTTTTTAAATACTCTTTCATTAGCAAAAGGAACCTTCAGGTGGAACCAACTAAAACAATAGATATATAGGAATTTGACAATTATTTGTGTTTGATTTGACGACATAAAAAATGTCACAATAATACCCAAGATTATTTAACAATAAACATGGACAATTGCATTAATTGCCATTCTAAAAACGATAACACCTTTCATATCAACATAATTGAACAGCTCGTTGGCATACATTTGTCTATGTTATAAGGATTATGATAAGATTCATACCATATAGACCAAAATCATCCGAGTAACATTAATAAATGAAAATGAAATGACAATTTTATATCCATTTCTACTATTAGTTCCATTTACATGTATATATTTACTGCATCATCAAATGATGACTATGAGCATTCATTTGATAAAAAAATCTTTAATACTGTTTGATTTTGATGAATAGAAAACTACAAGTTTTTTAACCAATCCTATTAGAAAAAGGACAAGTCAGATAAAGGTTAAAAACAAAAGAAAACCAACTATTTAACCGAGCAAAATTTTGATAAGTAATTTCCTTTTATCTATACCTTTTTGAATGACAGTTTGCAAATTTCGGTATTCCTAGAAGTACTTGCCTTTGGGCTTAGTAATGGATTTCAAAAAGATACTTTTTAATCAATCAAAATTTCTTCTGAAATATTTCTAAATGAATTATTATTTAGATGTTATTATTGGCAACGTCTGTGGTTCCCTTGGTTTCGATTGATCTTGATGTAAATCCGACAGAGATAGTTATAAATATTTAAAGTTTCATTTTTTTTCTCCATCTACCTGTTACAGTTTAGTTCCCCTATATTTATATACCAACTGGATATGTAATAACTGCTGATCAAAATTCAATTAAAAAGACTAATTAAGATGTATACTTTCAAAATGTTCTTTATACAGAGACGCTGAATTTTTTGAAGATTTTCAGTATAAATACGGATTCGCTGAAACGTATGCTAAACGTTGGCTTCTGTTAAAGGACGTGAAGCTTGATAACTTTTGCAACTGAATTAATGCAGGTAGTTTTTTATATATAAAAAAAAGATTGCTTAACTTATAGAATCTAATCTACGAGTGCTCAGGGACCCGAGATTCCTGCAATACTCACCAAACATATATAACAAATATGTTGTTTCTCGGCTGATTAAATCAACGTTTGTAAAAGATTTATCCTTGAATGCCTCATATAGGAGCATGGCTTGAATAATCTATCAAATAATTCTTCATATACCAGAACTAATTTGGAATTACTTTAAAACCACAGTGGAGTTTGTAAATCTTCTGTATCAATATAAAACAGTAAACTTGACCTGTTCTACTTGTGTTATGCTCCTTACTTCACAAAATATCATTCAAGGCTATATATATATATATATAATATTTTGGTTTTTCTAAATATCTAAACACCACTGCCCCTCGTTATTTTCTTACTCGTTTTACTCAAACAAACAAGTACTTCTACATTTTGTTTACTTGGTATCCACTGGACAACATTACATGTTTTTAAAAAAAGAAATAGCATGTTTACGTTAATGCAGTTTCATACTACCTTCATTGCACAATAGAAGCACAGTCTTAGTTATGGGGAGTGATTTTCCGAAATGGAACTTGTGGGGTTTAACAGAGATTTTTGTAATATATCCACGACCCCTGAGCGGGTACCGCTGCTGTTGGTGTAGTTAAACTCGTCAACTCGTCGAGAGTATTTATACCTAAGTGGGCAGTACTTTGTGCTGCCAGAAAATGTGCCAATAGCAGGTTTGTTCATTCATGCAATGCATTCCTTAGGTGGATTTAAATTCTTATAATTTTCGAACTTTATTATTTAATTTTCAACAGTTTGGCTTATGTTTTTTATCTACCAAACTTTTCGACCACTAGTATTTCTTTTAAGTAATGGTTTTCGAAATGTGCACATTGCACTCAAAATTTAAAAGGTTTTATGAACATATTATCAGTTTATCAATAATTTGTATCCATTTCAGTAAGTGACAAAAACTCATTAAACGTAATGCAATTGCTAATAATTCCATCGAAGTTGAGATCAATTTTCTTTCAAATATTGACTTTCAAAAACGAAGGACTCTGCTTACGAATAGATTAATTCACTTATAAAAAAAGCAATTACAGTCTTGTCATGGCCTTCAGAAAGTTTTTTGGCATTATTGTTATTTATTTCAAAAGCTTAAACCTTGTATCAATTATTCTGCTGTATATATTTGACGTTGCAAATTTTCTTGTTCTTTTATATTCTCCGCAGGTGGCGGATTTAACTAGCTAGGTGTTTTCTTTTTGTATAACCCGGTCTCACTTCCCTTGTGGACGTTTGAGGTGGATTAAAACATTTTGAAAAAATGCTTTCTTGGTTTTTGGGATTGTTAATTGGACATGGAACGTTGTTTTTGATTGTGTTTGATTAAATATTTATTTATTTGGTTCTTCTTAACTAAATCTTAACTTTAATCATTTTAGTAGAATTAAAAATGAAACAAAATTGGATAGAATAATATAGTGACAGGTGATGATTAATAACACTTCAAATCACAGAAAGTAAATAACAGCAAAGATCAAGAAACAATGAAATATATCATGAAAACACTAGCAACAAATTTTTACAGTCGTAGCCATGTACTTGTGGTTTTCAATACATAAAATATGTTTTTAAAAATAAATAAGTAAATATGTTAAGTAATTTGAGAATTTATATTCAGTTTTATTAGTTTGTCATTTAAACATGAACCGGTGTGATTGTTTTTTCCAAATGTTATCCAAAAATACATCCTTACCTGTAACAATAACAATAAAAATCAAAACGGGTACTGCAATTATATTATTACGATAAAACTGTTATCTGAAATTAGAAAAACTAATCTTAATAATAATGCATATTAAAATGTGAAGATATGATATATAAGGAAATAAAGTCCAATCCTAAAATGTTAAAGTGAACCTTTCTTAATTAGTAATTTTATTGCTTTAAGTACTTGTGGAACATCAACTTTAGTACACCAAATAGCGCATTTCAACTTTCATTCAGGTGAACTAAAATTTTATTATTATCGATGATCATAAAATCCCGACTGTCCTTGGTTTGAGGATATTATAACTTCCACTGGTTAATACACATTGTGAAAACACATGAAAATACACTGATTAAGGGGCCTAAATCAGTGCAAATTTGCACAATTGTGTTGTGCCAAGGGACAAGCTGTAATCCGGCATGATGTCCAAACTGCAAATGACATTGTCGCTTTTTTGAAGGAATTAGCTTATGCTTGTGTTGGATTGATGGTGTTTTATGCCATGTTTTAAGTCAAGATTATTTCACAATTATATAGTGTTGGAGAAAAATCTGTGTAACAGTTGAAAATCACTAACCTTTCATTCATATGGCATTTAACGATTTTACAAACCTGTAAAGTACTCTGCACTACTATAAACCGTAAAAATTTAGCTGTAATTTTATTTTAGTGCAACTGGCGGAAGAATTCAACCGCTAAAATAAATAAAATTTAACAACACTAACGAACAAATACTAACGCCCACACAAACGGTCTGTGATGATGTTTATTATATTATTCTTGATTATTCTACCTTTCATTGTCATATAATTCTATTAATGATCAATGAAATTTAATTTTGTAAATCAAATTCAATCAATGAGAAGCTGCATCGATCTACACATACATAAAAACAACAAAGTTTTAACAATCAATCGAAGAGAACCATTTCCGTTTCAGCTGAAAGAGAATAATATGCACACGCACATAAAATTACAATGGAATAAAATCCGAATTAACCGGTAAGTACGTTAAATCCTTAAAATCAGTTAATCATCAATTAAACAGTTTGAAAAAGCACTTAAAATCCACAAGATTTAAAAATAAGCGTTTTTTTTGTCTCCAAAAATTACAACGACTCTCGAGTTTTTCTCTCGACAAACCGCCACATATGAATATGTGTACTTTTTGCACGATCCCCGGATTACCGTCCCGTCTAGACGCCCTGATATTTATGATATCGCACGGTTATTTTCTTTTGTATTTCAATTAATTTTGAACTGTACCTAAATCCAAATGTGTGTCACGTTTAATGATTTATTTAAGAAATTGCACCAGACATTTTTGAAGAAAAATTTATAGCTTTGCTGCGATTCGAACCCAGGAATATTGATTCACAAGACAAGAGTTCTACGACTAGACCACCGACCTATTCATATCAGATGATCTCTTTCAATAAAAATAACCCTTGTGTTGTTCTAAGATTTTTTATAATTCAAATGCAACATTTAAAAGAATAAATGTTTAAAATGAAAAAAAAAAAAAATTGTAAAAGGCAAAGCAAACTATAATTTATAAAATATAACTAAAAATAATAATTTAACAAACTAATACTAAGGCCTAACAAAACATGAATAGTACTCAGTTTCGTATTCTTGGTTTCTCACACACTGGATATGCTCAGTAAATAAGCCTGCAATGTTTCAATTCATGGACATTGGGGATATTAAAATTGTTTCCATGAAATAATCCCGCAGAACAAAAAGAAACATGCATTGGACAGAAAATACCTGGAAAAGTTTGGCCAGAGTAAGGAATGTAGTTAAAAAGTTGGGGCAACCCCAAGTACCTCAGACAAGGAAACTAAAGGCTATTTCTGCCTTATAGTTCAATTGAAAGTACTAGTATTCCTAAAACTAAAATACCATTTGTCCATGAATCATTCGACTTCTCTGTCTCAAACTGATTACAATTGACTAATTAAATAGAAAGGCCCACATACAAATTCTGAAAATTTCATTGCGGGTATAATTTTGGAAATTTCAAACTAAAATGTAAATTTTGACCTTGCACGTGCTTATTTTGTTTATTTTGGTGCATTAATTTAATAAAGTAACATATAACTGAAGACTGGGTCATATATACAGGTCATACCCATGAGCAACATTCATCTAATCCGATTAAACTATTGTATTCCTGTAGAGGTGCAACAAGTTTGATATCGCATTGTTTACGAGTCGTCAGGCGAGTAAACAATGCAATATCCCATACTTGTACAGTAAAATAACAAAGAGTGAGTGTATGGCTTGATTGACCTTATTAATATTACTAATCACCTGTTACAAAGGGTATTACGCATACGACTTTGTATATAAACTAGTATCCATAGTATCTATATACAGCCAGCTTAATTACGATTTATCATATAGTCGGGTACAGGTGTAAATATTGGGGTCCGAAACGGGGTTATCACTGGCGCTTAAATAAAACTGTGCTAAAACAAGTAGCATTTTGAAATCGGCTCAAAACTCTATGCGCTAATATAAAGCGGACTTCACAGTATATACTTATTTTAAACTGTGCTTATCATTGTGAGTTTTGTTTTTTTCTTTACTTATATTCACCGCTTTTAGTAAAACAGTATATATTTAGTGTACTTTTTCTGATAAGGTTTTTGTCATTTTTTCTGATCCATCAGAAAGTTTGAAACCTATTCATATAAAAATTGTAATGCAACTTACCATTGTCTGTTTGCAAAGTAGTGAAAATGAGGGGACCAACTGTACTGCTTTTGCCGTTTTCATTATAGGCAAAGATGCGAACTTGATATGTTGTGTTTGGTTTCAAATTATCCATTGTACATGTTGTAAGATTCTCGATTGCTTTCTTCTTCTAAAGTTTTATTTAGTGTTATATTTGTTGATCGATCTTCATAAAGAATGACAAATGTCTGCCTGCTCTCACCGTTAATTGTCTTTTTCCAAGATATTATTGCAGAATTAGGATGTCTTGTTGTGGACCTTAACGTTATAAGGTTTTTTGGGGACACCTTAAGAAAAATAAAAATATTTTTTAATATCATCAATGAAAGGTAATTCTATTTTTGAATGCAATGGGATGAGATTAAATATTGTGATTTGCTTAAATCATTTCAATAAGTACACATCTAAGGGCTCATAAAATAATTCATTATGTCGTTTTCCTTGTCATGGTTTGGTTAAGCCACTTTATCATTAACCTTTTTGTTGTGATCTTTGTTGCCTAGTTGTTGTTTGGTACATACTGCTTACCTTTTTTGATATTACAGATAAGTGAGAAACATATCTTTTTCAACACAAAGACAATGAAGTGTTAAAAGTCACGTTGATTTTTTACTACAGATCATGTTTGCTTTAGAAATTTAACCCTTCACATAAAGAAGCAGGTTTGCAAAAGTGGAAGTTAGTATAAATAGTTCAAAAAGATTAGATTTTGGCATCCATACCATTTCCTTTGATTTTGATGCATAAACATTATTGATTCGTTTCAAGTTTGCTAGAAAAAAGCAAATAACTAGTGTTTTTAAAACAGTTAACACTTCAACAATTTGTCCTAAGTAAAATTACCGTAATTTTTACATCGGGAGAGTTTCAACATAATACAACAGAAACTTACAACGTTTAATTCATTAGTAAATCACAAACTTTTTTTATAATCTCCTACTTTGAAATTTAACCTTTTTTATCAATTCAATCAATGTTTATATGGAAAAGTTAATTGCAATTTCAAACCTTTCTTTTATCGCTTAAACTGAATGTTTTTTTACTTCTGCTTAAAACCAATTAATAAAAGAAAATGCTATATTATTTTACCTCACTTATAGTAGAAACTACTTATTGGTCAATACCTAATTATGTGACCTGTAATAAAAATTACATCCTTTCGTGTTTCAACCTTTTAAAATTGACGCCGAACATGCAAAAATACTAATAACTCAAGGACAACCTTTAGAATAATTACAACACAATGGAGATAATTCCAGTTAATTTTCTTTGGTACAATATTACAATTATTGTCCTATAGGTATGTAAACGTATACAATTATCATCCGTCTGAAGTGGTGTCCTCCTTGGGAGTTGCCTTTGTGTGACTACGGTTCTGAAGGATGACAATTCTGAAAGTATACATATCTAGAGGACAGTTATTAAATATAATTGTTGGATTTACGAATATTAGCTTTAATTCCACTGTTTGTTTTTTATAAAACCTTCAAAATAATATTGGTGAATACCTGAGAACATATAACGCTTATGTGATTTCCTTTCGTTGTCGAGTTTCTTTTCCTTGCATAAACAATTGATATCTACATAGTTCCCAGGCCACTTTAGTTTTCTGTAATTTGATTGATCCATTAACTGATATTTCTGTATTGTCGCATATACGCTTCGTTACATTTGTGCTTCTTAAAGGATAAAGCGGTCGACTAAAGCTTTTTTCCTAAAAACAGGCAAAATAAAATTTTAAGATTTTTTTAGCTATTAGTTTAAAAAACCGTCATCTTTGAATTTAAGTCTTAAAAATCTTGTTCATTTAATAATAAAGTGACGTCTGGTTAAAAAATATAAAAATAATAAAATTTTAATAAAAAACATGAGCTTTTCAAATGGGTCAATTAATTAATGTTGGTTTTTAGTGACAATAAACTTGAAAAATAAAAAAAATGTTAGACTTGTCTAGAACTTAAAGAGCAAGAAACAAAAATACCTTAGATCTTAGTTGCCTCTTTTGTATACAATAATTACCTGACTAAGCCAATCGATGACTTAAAACTGATGCAAATGAATTTTTGTTGGTAAATAATAAACATTGTCTCTTATCAATATAAAAAAGTCAAGTAGTGGAACAGAAAATTACAACAGAAAACATTCGATATTGAACTCGATATTTTCGACTGTGACTGGTCAAACGTGTTTGTAAACTTCCGATTTACGACGTTACTGCAAAAGCATATAAAATGATTGTAGGCACAGTATATTTCGAGAGCCTAGCAAATGTTTCATGCACAATGTTTGTCACTAATTATATTTTTATTATTTACTTTGAATTTAAGGAATTATTTCATTTTGCTTACTAATGAGACTGGAAAAGATGTTATTTGTCAATAAATAAATAAATAAATAAATAAATAATAAATAAATAAATAAATAATCATTTAAAAGGACCTTTAAATTACAAGGAATAAATATTGGTTTGGGCCATGTGACACTATCATGTAAAATGACGTCACATTCCCGCCAATATCAAAATAATCTTTGCTGGAATCAAGACCTACATAGGATTTCTATTTATTGTTTGGAAATACTTTTTTGATCTCTAATAACTGTTTGTTCATGTAAGCGGATTTTTCTAATTTTAACTTATCATCTCTGAACAGTTTTTAAACTAGACCATAAGCAAATTTAATGTCCACTGTTCTGTTGACGATCTCATTTTGAACATTTAACCTGCATCTATCATGACGTCATATTGGGTATCTGCCAACAAGATTGACGCTGGTCATTAATTACTTGTTTCTGTAACATTTTCTATTACAAATCGGCATTGCAAAATTCGTAAGATTCATGTCGGAAGTTCTTTATTTTCAATGGACATTATGTAGTCGTTGGAATATTGGTAAATTAGCGATTTTGAAAAAAAAAATAATAAGATAAGAACACGTCCTTTGCAAAAAAAAAAAAAATAATAATAATAAAAAAATAAAATCTGCAAGATCATCCTAGCAAGAATCAATGAAGCTGACAATAAAACAACTGAGGGAAGAACAAGCTGGTTTTCGGCAAGGAAGAGGGTGCATAGACCGAATATTCACTCTGCGTAACATCATAGAGCAAAGCATAGAGTGGAACATGCCTCTTTTCATAAATTTTATTGATTCAAGAAGGACTTTGATAGCGTCCATAAAGACACCTTGTGGAGAATACTCAAAGCATATGGTGTACCAAGTAAATACTGTAGTAAATCTCATCAAGCTGTTTTACTTAACTTTGAACGCAGTGTCATCCTTGGAAATCTCGGAACAGTTTTGCGTACAGTCTGGTGTTAGACAAGGATGTATTTTATCACCCATACAGTTATAGGTTGGATCCAGAGAAAAACAACAGTACAGAAACTGGTATCCAAAGGACAATGTTTAGTCAGCTTGAGGACCTGGGTTTCGCAGACGATCTAGACGAAATTCTTACCACCAAGAAACAACTACAGAGAAAACAGGCCTAAAATAAATGTAGAAAAACCAAAGTGACGTGCGTAAACACCAGACAGCAAGAACCGATCCCTATAAATGATCAGCCATTGGAAGATGTAGAAAATTAACCTATCTAGGGAGCATGATTAGCCCTGATTATGGAGCAAAAGCAAATATACTAGCTAGACTATCAAAGGTGCGCACATAATTCGCCAAACTTTATACCATCTGGAAATCAAAGAACTATAGCACCAGTACAAAAATTTAAATATATGATAGTAATGTGAAATCTGTTTTACTGTACGGTTCCGAGTGTTGGTGAATGATACAGAGTGACAGTCAGAAAATAGAAGCTTTCTATAACGGTAGTCTGCTGCGTAGGATCCTGAGAATATTTTGGCCAAATAAGATCAGCAATGAAGAACTCCTCAAGCGTTGCCGGACCAAAAGTATAAACAATTAGATAAAAAAAACGACGCTTCAGGTGGCTAGGTCATGTGTTGAGGATGCCAAGTGAAAGAACGCCAAAAGTAGCTCAACATTGGAAACCACCTGGAAAGAGAAAGCCCGGCAGACCCCGTACCACCTGGAGGCGAACTATCGTGGATGAGCTTAAAGAGATTGGTTACACCTGGGGACAGGCCCAACATATGGCAAAGAACAGAGGAAAGTGGAGAGAGCTTGTTGAGGCCTTTTGTCTCATGTGGGATGAAGAGGATAAGTAAGTATCATCCTTTGCAAACAGCAATAAGAAAAAAATTAGCAAAAAGACAAACTTAACGTGATAATTAAGATAGTCAGTGCAGTGCGTGTAGAAATACTCTTCTCCAGTCGTATTATTTTGACACCGAGTGAAAGTTGACTTTCGGTCATCTTCCTTCATCTTTATGCCGAGCCGCAGGCAAAGTAGCAAAAACCTCAAGTCTTATTTTTGAGCCCGCCGTAGTTCGAAACAAAGGTTTTTCTGTTTTTAATTTGAGCGCTGTACCACTGAAGCATCGAGGCGGTCACTGTTTTTTTAGGATTTAAAAAAACATATTGCAGTGTGCAACATTGAATAAGAAACTGTAAATTATTCAAATCGAATCCACTGTAAGAAAAATGGGCAGTGCGACAAGAACTACAAAGACAACTGTTAAAGCTATCTAAATTGCAAAAATCCTCTAAATAGGCACTTTTTGCAAGGAAGACAGAACGTTAGACATATGAAGCTGTGTCCAAATTTAGGATATGGATAATTTCACTGTTAAATTCAACACTTGGAACACGTTTTCAAAAGGCAACAAAATACGTTTTTTTACAATATATAATAATACATTTGGCAATATCACCACCGAGTATATAGGCAGACCTTCGTAATAAATGTTCCAAAGCAACAAAGTTACACTAATCAAAATAATTAGTTTTATATGAATAAGAAAAAAATTATATACTTTCCACCATATAATTTTTTTTTGGAACTTGTTTTGTTCGATATAATCAGAGCATGTGTTCCAAATGATCTGTTGGAAAAATCCTCTCTAGTAATACAACCTCTAAATTGTGAATCAGACAGTGCGATTATTAAGGAAGAGTTTACTTTGCCCGAAAACCTTTTTACTTATACAAATTACGGTTCTCCACAGTTTATTTGTGTTATTTATGAGCATTGTTGTTTTGTGCTATTAACTACTAAGTAATAACTGTACTGTTGTAACAGACACCTGATTATTGTTGAATTATCAATATTGATTCTTTAATTATGTTAATTACCTGCGTTTTTGTGCCCGTTTTCGTGTGCTTTAGAGATTGTCAGAAAGTGTTCATCTGCAAGTTATGAATTTTTTTCATAATCTCGTGTTTTACAAACGGTAAAGAAAAATAAAGGAGAGGTATATATTTTAACGATTTTTAATATCTTTCTAAATAAAAATGTCATATTTTATATTAATTAGTCAGCAATATTCAAAAACATTACACATCGACATTGTCAGTCATCTTACTTCGATGTGTAGATCGCGCCATACGCTAGAAAAGACAATGTTTAGGTTCTGATGATGTTTATAAATATTAACAATACGCAATCCTTACCTTATTTGAAATTTCAATTTTCATACTGATACTTTCCGAAGGATGAGCACAATAACACGAACATTTTACTGTAATATTGTCTTTATCTTCCTCAACATCGATATTAACATGTTCAGGTCTAGCTGTTTAAGAAAATAATAATAGGATCACACTATAGTGTCATAAAAAATAATTTAATGTCTAACAACATCCTGCCTAATGACTGCTTAAAGTCGTTAAATTATTTCATACGACCCATTTCTTGAACTGAATAGAATACCTACGCGTCACGAGTTTTACCTGAAGGCGTCTGTTGTGTTAAAGAAATAACTCGAACGCTGTAGATATCGATAAAACGTTATACCAGTTGTTTGAGAGAACGAATTTTTCACCCTTTAATTCATATTTTAACACATATTTTCTAGTTTTTAGCTCACCTGACCTTATAGCATGGTGCGGCGAGTGTAAATGCGTGCGTGCGTGTGTGTGCGTCGTTAACACCTATTTTCTACTTCTCCTCCAAAACTGCTGAACAGATTTCAATGATACTTGGTCAGAAGTATATATGGGCCGGTGCAATTTAGATTTGTTCATGGCGTTGCCATGGCTACCAAAACTAAATCAAGGTGACCTAAGGGTCCAAAAAATTAAAAAAATCTTCTTCTCAAAAATTGGAAATGGTTTATTTCTTGAAATTTGGTCGAAAAATGGATTACGCGTTTTTGCGTTTAATTAAAAAAAATTCGGGAAATGGCTTCTTATTGTTATAACTTGACTATTTGAACAGAAAATGACATGGGGTTTTCAGTTTTGACTTTTTCTTGAAATGACCTTTAAAATAGGGTCAAGGTCACAAATCATGACGTAATTTGTGATTTATGCAGTTTAGGCAATTTTATTGCAAATATGAAATGATATATGAATTCAAAACATTGTTAAAATGTTCAGCATGACAAAATTTGGCAAGGTTCCCAGTTTTGTAACTATATAATAATAATCCATGTAGGAGTTGTTAGCACCGAAATGTTATTTTTTTTTCTAATAAATACAAAAAATATGCATAAGCTTGAAAACGATAAGCTTTTTGTAAAGGCAATTTATATAAAAATATTGTAGATATTGATATGACAATCATTTTGATATATGGTTCAAGGTCATATGTTGAATTGTCAAGGTCATAGCTGTAGAAGAAGCCTGAAATTGTAAATGATCTTAAAAACTTAATTTTTTGTATAGGCATGTATAATAGAATATTGTAGGTATTGATATGACAAGCATTTTGAAATATGGTTCAAGATCATATGTCGAAAGTTTAAGGTCGTAGCTGCATAAATTTACTGATATTTTGAATTATCTTGAAAACTGTTATCTTTTTGTTTAGGCATGTATATCAGATTATTGTAGGTATCGATATGACGATAATTTTGATATATGGTTCAAGTTCATATGTTGATATGTCAAGGTCATAGCTGTAGAAGAAGCCTGAAATTGTAAATGATCTTGAAAACTGTTACCTTTTTGTATAGTCATGTATATCAGAATATTGTAGGTATTAATTTTACAATCATTTTGATATATAGTTCAAGGTCATATTTTGAAAGTTCAAGGTCATAGCTGTAGAAGAAGACTGAAATTGTTAATTATCTTAAAAACTGTTAATTTTTTGTATATGCATATACAGTATAACATGTGTATAAAGTCCACCTAGGGGACTGACCAAAAGTAGACTAAATAGACAGGTGATCTTTATATAGAGGATTCCCTATATGTACGAGTAAACATACAGTGTTTAAATAGTTAAAAAGTGACAATATGCAGTGCCTATTGAAACTTATTAATATATACATTAATAAAGGTATTTTCATTTTATTTTTTAAAAACAGAGTATTCAGAAATAATTATTTTAAAAAACCCAAACTATTTAAATTTGATAAACTGTACATCAGAAAAGATTATTTGGTTAAACTCTACCTATTATGTACACTTGACTAATTTTGTCTTTGTTGTTAGAAGTAGCAGTAAGGGTGTTACAAATTAAACACTTATATATAAAACATAATAGATAACAATGGATATTTCTACCTTGATATCTGATTGCTTCACTTGTTGACATGATAAGTATGACTTCATATATTTTCTTCAAAATTTTACGTAATATCAGTTGATACTGTAGTCTTTACTACGGTAGAGTTACTACATTGTATTTAGTGTGATCAATAATTTAGATTAAAATTGTTGATTGCCAATCTTCATACATCACAGTATCAAAGAAATGTGGCTGATATTTACTGCAAGAAATTTGGGAAATTATAAAATTTAATAAAAATTAAGAAGTGGACTTTATAGACAGGTTCTGGAGTCATTTGAGCCTGAAAAGGTTGGACTTTATTCACATAAGACAGGCGGACTTTATATAGAGGTTCATTATATAGTAAAATCTATTTGGGATACTTCAGACCGGTTGCTATAGACAGGTGGACTTTATATAGAGGTGGACTCTAAAGCAGGTTACAATGAATATTAGAATATCGTAGGTATTGATATTACCACGATTCTGATATAAGGTTCAGGTTTATATGTTCAAAGGTAAAAATCATGGCTGCATAATCATATGGTTATTGATTTGGAAATTATTCATTCTACTATTTAAATCATGTATATGATCTATTTATAAATGAAATGTGACTAGATATTTCTGATTAATTATTGCCAGATTTCCAAGCTTGAGGAATTTTCTAAAGTTTTTGTATTTAAGTTCTTTGCAAGATTTTGGACATTTCCTCGGGTGAGCGTTAAGGCCCATGGGCCTCTTGTTATTATCATAGATTAGCATTTATAGATTACTTATTACTTATAGATTTACATATTTCATATACTTTGTGTACTGGCATCCGTTAGTTCATAATAATCTCCGATTGTTATCATAATATTGTTCTAAATAAACTGTCTACAATTGATTGATTGAAGTACATGCCATTTAGATTTTGTATTGAATGTTAATGAATTATCTACTTAAAAAATTAACTAAATGTGCAAATCATTGAAACGATAAACATTTATATATAAAAGCTGAATACTACAAAAAAGTCCTGAAACAGCGTACATGTGTTTGTTGTGCTTTACAAGTCTACTTCTACCACTTCGCCAAGCCTTTGAGGATTGTTAATTGAAGACAGACCATCTTGGCCATCCCTTTTCTCGATACCTTCACTTATAGTCCGACAGAGGTTGATCTGAACCTTATATATTAGTCTATAGTTTTTTCTTTGCATATATATAAAAAGATTATATGGTCCAGTTAAAAATTCAGTTAATGTCACTTTTTCTCCCTTGAAAATTTTGTTAAATTCAAGATGGTGTCTAAGATGGCTGCCATAACATGAAAATGGGCGTTTGTGAATTAGTTGGTTGTTTGAATAAAAACTTATTTATTGAATGGTATTTTCAACAGTTGTTATCCTCAAGTTGTTTGAATAAAAACTAATTTATTGAATGGTATTTTCAACAGTCGTTATCCACTGTTGAGAAACCGGCGAAGGAGATATAGTAATACCTTCCGTCCGTCAGTCCTTCATTTTTTTTGTCCGCTCGTCACACTTTTATGTTGGTAACAGTTTTCCTAAACCGTGCATTGAATTAAACCTTTAAAAAATGATCATTGGGTAGTGTAGTTGTGCATATCGCAAATAAGTTCCAATTTAATGATTTTAAGGAGAGGGCCCTTTGTTGGTTCTTGGGGTGTACCTTTTACTGAAAGCTCTTATTGAATTTATTACTCTTTTGGTATTTTGGTGAAAGTTACTAAATATATCAATAATGAGAATGTGTCTGTACAGCAAGTTAACTGTCACAGTGTATAAAGATTTTTTAAATTAAATTTTTCTTTACTTTGCATAGTGTTTATATATCTTTTCAACACAAATATGTACCAGTCTTTGTACAAATCACAACCCCCTCCCCCCCCAAAAAAAAAAGAAAAAAAAAATTTTGCGAATTTCGATCAAGGATTAGAGGCCGGATGCTCAGGTGTAGCACCTTCTGCCAAGCTTTCGATACCCGTCAAGTTCAAAGTCAAATTTAAGAATAATAAGAACAATAAACTATCGTAGGTCAATTATATACAGTATAGGTTTGAATACAGCGGCTCCATACTCATCAACAATATTGTTTATGATGGCCATAAACTTTTTTAAGAGCCTTAATTTAGCCAGGCTGTCAATATCCTCGAGTTAACAGTTTCATTGTAAGCAGTTTGCTTCGTTGTAGAAAGTCAGTGAAGTGGGAGCAAGCTTATTATCTGTGAAACATATATGCTGTACACAGAAGCAAAGATATTACTGCAAAGAAACAGAAAGTTGACAATAAAAAAGTTAAAGCCATTACGTTAGCCGTGTAGCTTCAGATGTAACAGTTCGTGATTATTTGGAGATAGAGTGTCAATTTAATATCCGTATGTAGAGTTACATGAATTAACGACAGTCTTCTCTCTATTTTTGACAATGTTCTGTAAAAATTTTGACTCATATGAACAAAGAAACAAAATAACAAGCACATGTGTACAGATTGTCCCTATTTGTATACCTATTGTTTTTTTTGGAAAATTATAATACCAAACACAACAAATATGTTGTCTATCAAAACATCTAATATTTTGTTGATTGGTATCTTCAGTATATTATTGTTTACAGTCTGTATGGTTTTGTACAAAATAACCAGAATCCAAACACTAGATATTTATAACTTTGTAAAAGAATGACCAGTGAATGATTTGTTTTAGATGTTTTTTTTCAACTTAAATGAGTGATATTGGTGTAAAGGGTAGATAAATCATTATCCTTTTTTACCGAAGATAGAGTATTAGAAACAAGATAGTCAAGTAATTCTATAGAATTTTTGAAGATCCACATTTGGTTGATGTCAGATGTAGAAAAGACTTTTTCTGAATAAGTCTGAAGGACATCTTTGACGAATGTCAAAATTTGTGTTTGTATTACTGATAATTATTTAGTAATGAATTTAGAGGAACCTGCTATATATCTTTCCTTTTTATGTTAAGTTTTGAAATCCAATATAAGTATTGAAGGTCAAATTCTTAAAATAGATCCTGAAAAACTAAAGAACTCACCTATGATTGGAAAGAACTTTATATTTGGCACAATTAGTTTTGGTATAACTAGGTATAATATTGTATCTGATCTTGAATCAATTTGATGACACTCTGTAATCCTTGAGCATTTTGTAAAATTAAAGATAACGTCCGATATGACTGAACAATAGAAAAAAATATTGATTTTTTGCATACTAACAAAATGTCATTGAATTTGATAATTTTGGTAATATCTCAAGGGAAATGCAATTTTAAGATATTTCATGTTATCTTTAATAAAGTATTCTTTAGATGTATAGTCGTTTTGCCAATTAAGCTCACTTTGACTTCCATATAGAAAAAGTGCATGGTAACTTGCTTGTAGTAGATCTACATAACATGGTCGTACATGGAGAATTACAAACGCATGAGCACTTTATTAGCTTTATTATATCTGAAGAAGCGTACTGAATTCCAGATGATACCATTACAAAAAGACGGCACCTTTTCCTCAATCTTTAGCCAATTGAAATATGTGTTTCGGTATCTAACGCATGCTTCCAAATACATGCTTGCAAAAGTGCACATTTAACATTTTCTTGAAATGACTCTGATGTTTGTAGGGAACAGAGTTTTGGTTCAGCTGATTTACTTGTTGCTACTTTTGCTACCCAGACTGCGACATAGATGCAGAGTCAGGCTTTTTGAAGCAAGCAGAAATAAAAAAGTTGACTCCTTGATGACTGTCTCAATATCAGATTCAGGGTTACCGATAGAAAAGAGAGATGTTTTATGTGACTGAAGAAATTTTATCAATGTGTTCCTACCGATACCACAGGTAACTGACAACCGTATAACACCCGGCATGAAGAGATCCCTACAGATAATTTGATAATTCTGGTTATTCTCCATGTACGACCATGAGATTTTGATGATTCTCCGTGTATGATCGTAAGATGTAGATGTTCCAGAAGCAAGTTACCGTGCACTTTGTTCTTTGGAGGTCAGGGCTAACTTCATTGCCAAAACGATCTAAAGCATAATTCATAAAAGATAATATAAAATTTCTTTAATTTGTATTTGTTTTATTTTGTTTGAAATATATTACCAAAATTATTAAATTCAATGACTTTTTGCCAATATGCAAAACAAAAGAAGGAAATAGTTCAACGATTGTACCAATTTTAGCCATATTGGACGCCATCTTGAGTTTTACAATATGCTCAAAGATTACATACGCCAGCTCGGTTACATTACAATGCATCGTATTAGTATTGTATTACATTTTGTTTGATAGGCTGTTAAAATAAAAATAAAAATATTGTATACGCGATATAGTGTATTCTTGATACCCGTCACTTTTCAATCATGGTAAAAGCTAGTTATTTTTTAACTTTAGCTTTAGGGTTGTTAAATCAATACTTACAATGTACAGTCAGGTATTTCATCGGGGAAGGTCTGTTCCCGTATGAGCAAGTCCATTGTCCTTCCTCAATTGATCTGTTCAATTTCAGTATATAAAACTTTGTGATGTTTTCATTTCCTAGTCTTGTCTGCGAAAGACTATAGCGTAAATAAAACGTTGATCTACAAGGAGTCGTTGGAATACAGCTACCAACATCTTCACGTCTTGGATTTGTAAATGTAACAGGTTGTAAAAAATCTTTTGTTTTACATTGCAATATGCAATGTGAATATTTTTCTGGAAATTCACAAAGCTCAAGTTCTTGGCTAACTGTAGATAGAATAATGTAAAGTAAATCAAAATTCAATACAACTTAAATAATGTTATGGTTAAGAGATTGTCGGCAGCTTTACTCTATTCAATTAAAATTGTGCTATTTAAAATTCTCGTATTTATCTTTCATTTTCTTTTTATTTAACCGTAAACTTTAAACAATATCAGCAAAAAATTGTTCGTTCCCTATAGAACATACATAAAGTAAAAATGAGCGCTGTTTAAGTTTATCTGATACATTGTTTCCTAGAGGAGAAACTCAAGGTAAATGAGTTTCTTTTTCAACACAAGAACTACTATTTGTAAAACATATTTTGAGATTTAAACTGTCAACGGTTAAACCGTTTAGTTTCATTTATTTATATTGCTGAAAGAATTGAATACTACTGAATTAAGTTATTCAAAATTCTGTTTAATTTTCAATTGTTCTTATGCGCAGTTAATGTCTCTGTGAGTAGATTTAAACTTCAAATATATGTAATGGAGTTTTTCTGCCTACACATTACAAAACTGTCTTAGGAACAAGAGACCCAAGGGCCTTAAGGCTCACCCGAGGAAATGTCCAAAAACTTGCAAAGAACTTAATTAAAAAACTTTACAAAATTCCTCAAGCTTGTAAATCCGGCAGTAATCAATCAGATATATCTAGTCAAATACCAATTATTACAATATTCTAATATACATGATTATACAAAAAGTTAACAGTTTTCAAGATAAATAACAATATCAGTCTTCTTCTGCAGCTATGACCTTGATTTTTCAATATATGACCTTGAAGCATATATCAAATAAAACAAACATACCAGTCCTTGTCCATATCACAATCCAAAAAAACAAAGTGAAAACTTTGCAAACTGGCAAAATATGTTATACACGCGAACTTCCATCAAGGAAGTGAGGCCGGGTGCTCCGGAAGGGAAAGCATCTCCTGTCTAGCTAGCTACACCCGTCACGTGCAAGTCAATTTTGAGAATGAAAGGAAGAAAGAACTATGGTAAGTCAAATATATCCAGTATAAGTTGGGAAATAGTGACTACATACTTACCAAAATGATTGTCAAATCAATAGCTACAATATTCTAATATATATGCGTATACAAAAAATTTATAGTTTACAAGATAATTTACAATTTCAGTTTTCTTCTGCAGCTATGTCTTTGACCTTTGAACATATGACCTTGAACCGTATATCAAAATTATTGTCATATCAATATCTACAGTATTCTAATATACATGACTATGCAAAAAGCAGATAGTTTTCAAGTCAATGCACAATTTTTAGTATTTTAGTATTTATTGGCAAAAAAAAAAAAAAAAAAAAAAAAAAAAAAAAAAAAAAAAAAAAAAAAAAAAGGGGAGACAATACCTACATGGATTTTTATATAGTTCCAAAACTTGGTACCTTGTTAAATTTTGTCATGCGGAACATTTTCACAATCTTTTGAATTCATATATCTCTTAATATTTGCAAGAAAATTTCCTTAAACTGCATAAATCATAAATTACCTCATGACCTTGCTTTGTGACCTTGACCCGTATTTTAAAGGACATTTCATGACAAAGTCCAAACTGAAAACCTCATGTCATTATCTGTTCAAATAGTCAAGTTAAAACCATTTGAAGCCATTTTTCGGAACTTTAAATTCAACGGAAAACACATTTTCGACCAAATTTCACCAAATGAACAAACTCTAGGCTTAAGACCCTAGAGAAGCCAAATGTCACATCAGATTTTTTTCTCCCATTATCGTTCTGGAGAAGAAGATTTTTAAAGATTTTTGGACCCCTAGGTCACCTTGACCTAGTTTTGGTAGCCATGGCAACACCATGAACAAATATGAATTGCCCCGGCCCATATATGCTTATGACCAAGTATCATTGAAATCTGTATAGCAGTTTTGGAGGAGAAGTCGAAAATAGATATTAACGACCCACACAGGCACACACACATATATACGCCGCGTCATGCCACTCACTTGATCTTTCAGTCAGGTGAGCTAAGAAAAAACTACCAATATTTTTAATGTATCAAAAATACTAAAAATATGATAACTGATTTATGTATTTTTATGACTAAAAAAACTTTATCGGATAATTTTGGGGATTATTTTCTTTGGATCCGACCCATATTTTAGTGTTGTCATGTTGATCTTGGCTTTTGCCAATATACAATCTTTATGCTACTTATCAACTCAATATTTAATTTTACTAAATTTTCATTTGCTTTTAGAAAATCTATTTCAATGTCCTTGATAGCTTAATTAAAATTAATTTTCCAATTGCTGTACGAGTAAAATGAAGATAAAAATTTAGCGTTTAATTTAATGCGAAATTTATAATGCGAAAGTGTTTGTGTTTAGATGAAAAAATCCGAAATGATTATTTTTTCTTTGATTTTTTAACTTTAAAAGAATAACTTACCAGATTGGATAATAAAAACTGTTTTGACGACCAAAATATAAAATGCAGATTTCATTTCTATATCTGAATTCTGAAATAAAAGTCATAAAAAAGCAATGAAAAGGTTATAAAAACCATTCTCAAAAAGTCTAGATGCTATTGATTTTGAATGGCTGCATTTAAAGAAGACTGTGAATCTACGTTCAAGGTAGTTCCCTGCACCCAAGGTAAAATAAATAAATAAATAAATAAAAATAAATAAATAAATAAAAAATAAAAAAAAAATAAATTAAAACAAAATAATGAATAAAAACATCTGAAATAGGATTTTCAAAACAATTTCAAACGCATTCCATAGAAAATGCTTTGTTAAATGAAATAAAAAATACATATAATGGGGTTTTCGTTCTTTCTGTAAAATGTGTTAAATCTACCACACTTTTCAACAATCTAAGGGTTATTTCTAATTATCCCTGCATGTTTCATGTTTATAATTTATTAAGTAATGACTAATTGTAATGAAGGAGAAAATCCCAAAACCTCTGCACCATAATAACAAATAGCTGAGATTATAGTATAAAAAATGTGTAAACTATTAAAATATAAAAAAAAATTCACCTGTAACATTCAATTAAATTATTAACATATTTTTGTGTCAATGTTACATATTACATTTTTGTATTTGATTTATTTACCATTTGCGAAAATATTAATACCAACATAAATATAGTTTTTACACCTTTTATTTGTACGCCATCGAAGGTAGTTGCCTTATATGTTTATTTAAAGTATTATATTATTAGGTAACTAAGTGTGAAAATCTTAATTAAAGCGAATAAATGGTCAATAATTAGTTATATTCAATGAAGGTATGGTCTAAGGACGTGTCCATCACAATAGAAGTCATGGGTTGTTGTTAACCGGATTCTTCCGAATTCAAGAAAAAAGGCAATGAAGTGCACTTCTCGTAGTCAATCCTTACCAGCTGACAAAATGTTAACCTGATCGGATAAAGAATGAAGAGGGAGATGCTTTTGAGAAAGATATGTCAGAAACTATGAGAATACTAATTTTAACTAAAATGTATACTTGTGAGCAAGTTGATGTGTATCAGCTATTATGGAGCAACGCTTTTAAGCATATTGTCTTATGTGTTTAATCATTTTATTATTAACACTTTCGGTAACTAAATTTGATATTCTAGAATAAAGCGTCCAAACTTAGTTAATTAAGTTTTTGAGTAACAACAAGATGTCTGCTTAAACGCAGACATTATAATGACAATATTATTATTATTATTATTATTAACAACAACAACAACGACAACAACAACAGCAACAACAATAATAATAATAATAATAAAATAATAATAATAAACATTATCGTCATAAAGATTTTGACTAACAACAAGATGTCTGCTGATTCGTCCACATTATCACAATAAAATTGCTGATAAAGATTCACATTGTTTAACACTACAAGAAGATTCAGAACATTCTGAAAATTTTCCATTAAGTTGTACACAGGACCTAACATTTGTATACATTAATTTAAGAATTTCAACAATCTTTAGCTAATCCAGGACAAAACAAGTTGTACCACAATATATTTCTAGACATCTTATCAAAAGCTTTATTAAAATAATTTCACCTTTTATTCTATCTTCATCATTTTTCATGTTATTCACTTTATTAACTATATATCAGGTGTAATTTCTGTAGTAGAAAAATAAATACAAACACCATCATTATGGGAAGGATTTTAAAAAATTCCATCCATCAAAATAATTTGTATTTAGTATGCTTTAGTACAAAAGTTTGTAAAACTTAATAAAGATTAGTTTTTATCCATTCCAAGAACCAAATATCGAAAAAACAATTTTGATAAAACACTTTTGAGTGAATTTTATTCCTTGACGAGCGAATTACGATTTCCGGATTTAGTGTAAACTGATTTCTAGTTTTGAAATCCTATTATTGACACACAGAATTCTTTCTGAAAGATTAGTATTTGAATATACTGCAAAATTTGTTATGAATTAAATCTATCTATTTCATAATTTTTACAATCTTAATCTGCTGTGCTTATGCACATTTCATCATAAATTTGTCTTTATCCTCGGTTAGTAACACTGGAGAAAAATGTGTACATCCAGTACTGGTCGGTAGAATCGTAGACGATATGCCTACTTTTGTTGTGCACCAAAGTAGTATTATTCATAAAAGGTCTAGAATGGAAACGGAAATTTTATAACGATCCAAAAAACTCTGAAAATTATTAAATCATGTGTACGAGGCTCCGAAAATTAGCGAATGTTCGTGAAGCATAATAAATTCAATTACATAACGATAAAATAAAATTAAAAATTTTTTTATGATCTTAAATTATCAAAGTAAATAAAATAACAGGATACAATATTTAAAACAAATATTTTAATTGTGGATTGTAGATTATAAAGTTAATAGGGTATTTTGTTATGTTTTTGTACAATTGATATTTCTTTTACATGTCTTGTTATACTCTTTTTTTAACAGAGTTTATTCCCTTGGTGCTGACACCTTTCTATTAAAATAGGAAATTATGTTTAATATAAAATTATGTTACAATTACAAAAATTTCATATGAAATGTATAGAGTTATATGAAATGGTTTTAAATGATAAATCGAATCCATAGGTCTCTCTCTCTCTCTCTCTCTCTCTCTCTCTCTCTCTCTCTCTCTCTCACACACACACACACACACACACACACACACACACGCGCGCGCGCGCGCGCGCGAGCGTTCAAACATAAAAAAGAACAAAAAGAGAAGTCCATGGAACTTCGCTTTGCTTTACAAACCTTGACACATACATTTTATATGAAATTGCAATCGTGTTCGATACTTTTTGAAAAAAAATAATTGACTTTATTGTCATTACTTTTTAACTCCAGACTGCAAAAACTATAATAATAATAATCATAATGTAACCAGATAAAATATATGTAACTCTATATGTTTGTGTTACGCCCGTGTTCGTTTGTCAGTTTACGTTTTATTTTCATACTTTTCAGCTGACATTGACCTTGACCTTGACATTTACTAAACCGCACTGCATGATGGGCACTTTTACCTTTTCCCGCCACATATAAAATATTTCTTGAACAAGGTAGTTAGTCCTTATGACCACAGCTTAAACTGATATTCAGAAATGTAAACATATAAAGAACAAGATCAACGCAAGTTGTCTGGTGGGTTTAATTTTTATTAATAATTTGTATTATTTGTAATTTTTATAATTTTATTAGTAATCTGTGTTTGATTGATTGTGTTCGTGTATGTTAGTCTTGTGTAATGAAATACTTATAACGTTAGTTTTATTATATATATTTGCAGGTTAATAACTTGCAGTACAGATTGTCTGTCAACTTTATTTTATTTAATTAATAACTTTATTTAATGTCTCAGCTCAACTTGTTTACTCCCAAGTTTGTTTACCCCGGTTTCAATGGCGCCCAACGTGAAATTTACATTCAGATTATTTTGTGCCTGCGATTAACCAGATTATCAGTGTTCTTATATATGTGATTATATTTACTCCGGAGTGTGTTATTAGTAAGTAAGGATGCAAATTCATCAGCTGCTATAATAATTTTTACAGTGGTATCGATAGAAAGAATTTGTGAATACACCGGGTTTTCGTCTCTGTTAACCATCATAGGCACGTGACAAGTATTACCTCAGGTCATGGAAATGCTACTACTTTTACTTGGAAATGTGAACTAGATTTCTGGTTTATTATTTCTGCGGATTGGAGACTTTTGTATTCAACATTGGTGGACATTTGATATTACTTTCATCACTATAGACTATATGGTATTTATAAATGTTTATTATGTTTATATTTATTTTGACATTATTTTATTATGTGTTCTTGGTTATACTTGTTGATTTTGGAAGTGTTTGTGTGATTGTATAAAATTTTTGTTCATTTTTATTTATTTTGTGTTTGATGTTTAATTTTTTTTTATATTTTATTTTTATGTGGTGTTGTTCTTGTATTATATTATTTATGTTATTATTTTTATTATTGTGATAGGTGTCATTAAAAATATTTCAAAGTAAATAATTTTAGGTGTAATCAGATAAATTTTATTTTTTCTATATCTATAAATAAATAAGTCAATCTATATAACTTTAATGATAATTATTTTTTATTTAAATTTATTTAAATAAGCATTACAAGCATTCAATTTCACTTTATCTTGTATGTTTCACTTTTAGCATTAGCACAGTTCACTTAGCATAACTTGACAAGATATATTGATAAAATTGACATTTAATTAATCAAATTGTTAAGTGTTGTGATTTGTACAAATTTATGAAATGTTTAATTAAATCAGGGGTAATATAATTGATTTCTTTTGATTTGAGTCATAAAATTCATTAATTTTGTGTTGATAACTTTCAGCATCAAGTATAATTGATAGTGAATTTGAATTTGATCAACATTTTCAGAATGTAGCTCACCTGTTTGAAATGCAAAATGATGATGTATAATGTAACCTGGATTGCTCATGTTTACCAATTGAACTTATAACTTGTGTTGAGTACACACTTTATTTTATTTATATTTTGTTTTTTGTATTATATTTATATGTAAACTAAAATACAAAATGGCCAAAAGGTCCGAGAAAGATATAATTAAGACTTTAAGTGAAAATATGATGTTATGAAAAAACCTTTAGGCACAAGTACACCAAAATTAGAGAAGGATGTTAGATGGAATTTGACGTGGAATATTGGCAGAGGTCGTGGCGCTAGACCAAAACAGTGCGATTTGGAACCTGATTTGAGGGTTGGTGCCTTAGAGGCAGGACAGAAAGAGAATTCGGAGGCCTCCTTTATATATAAGTCGACGCCCGATATTCTTACAATTCTTATGTTCTCCGGAGATGAACAACCTCAGAAAGGAGATGTACTGTATAAGGAAAGGCCATATGAAATTAGTTGCTTAACCAATAACACTGAATGACACCAAATGTTTTGGTGCAGGCAATTAGAAGATCATTGAGGGGTACTGCCAAGAGAATGTTGATACCGTTAGGTGAAAATGCTACTGTTGGATAAAATTTAAACAAATTGGATAACCTGTTAGAGTTGGATGATAATATTAAGCTGAAACAAGTAACAAGATTAAATGACAAGAAAGCACAACTTCATGCAATGGTGATACCAGAGGAAATAACAAAGATGAATAAGAAATTTGATGAGAAGTTACAACTAATGGAGAGACGCCTTAAAAGTAAGTTTTAAGAGAAATTCGAAACCATTTTAAAGAAATAAGACGAGAAGTTGCCAAATGAGAGAAATTACAACATATATCCATATTATGATATAGAAGGTTACAAAGGTCAATTTAGAGGAGGATTTGGCAGTGACAGTAATAGAGGCAGATATATGACAAGACCTCCAAGAGGCAGAGGTGTAATGGAAAAAAGTAGAGGTCAAAACAACCAAAATGTTCACCCAAACTAGAAATGACCTCTGCTACAGGCCGACCAGGGGTTACAGAAACTGACTATCATGGCCATAATTTGAAATCCAAATTAGTGGGCGAGTGTACTAATAGTTCTATTATTTTACAAGGTGAGGAACTTTAAGCATTAATAGATAGCGGTTCAATGGTAACCACCATTTGTAAATCAGCATATGAAAAAATAGTAGATAAACCAGATTTGATAAGTTTACAAAATCTTGGACTTAACGCATCGGTTGCTGATGGAACACCTCTTAAATATTTAGGTAATGTAGAATGTGAGGTAAGTATACCATTTCTAGATCAGAAAGATTATTTTATTCCAGTATTGGTAGTACCGGATACAAAGTTTTCTGATACATGCCGAGTTATAATTGGTACAAATGTTATACGTTTATGTACAAATTGTGAAAAATCAAATTTGCCATCTGAATGGAAACTGGCTATAGATACAATGAATAGCAGATGTTACATGGTTAAATCTGTAAATAAGAAGAGTATAAAAATAGAACCTAACCAGTCAATGGTTATTAATGGAATTGTAAGAGGTGTACCAGCTGAGGGTTGTTAAACTAGAACAGAATACCAAAAGTGTAAAAATTCCAATCAAGATTTGCAATAACAGTGGTAAGTGTTTGAATATAAAACCAAATTCGGAACTATGTAGTATTTCTCAGGTAAGAGTTTTTTGATAACTTAGCCTCAGATGAATATGTTGTTTGTAATTGTCAAGCTGTTGTATCAGAGCCAGAGGAACTTGGGGTAAGTTTAAACAAAGAGAATTTGTCAGAAACAGAAATAGACAAGGTAAGACAGTTATTAAGTAAATGGTCACATGCATTTTCAAAAGATTCGTTAGACCTGGGAACAACTAATTTGGTAAAACATAAGATAGAATTACTAGATAATACACCTTTTAGGTTACCGTACCGTAGGATACCACCCAATATATACGAAAAAGCGAGACAGCATATCAAAGAATTGTTATCTGCAAATGTTATAAGAGAATCCAATAGCCCATATTCCTTAAATATGGTTTTAGTTGGTAAGCCAGATGGTTCTTTAAGATTTTGCCCAGACATGAGAATGTTGAACTTTAAAACAAGGAAGGATGCTTATATGTTGCCTAGATTTGATGATGTCATAGATACACCTACAGGTTCTAAATATTTTTTCAAATCTCAGTTTACTATCTGGATACTGGCAAGTGGAAAAATAGGAAAAAATAAATATAAAACTGCATTTTCAGTAGGTAACATAGGTTTTTATGAAATGAATAAAATAGGTTTTGGGTTAACAAAAGCACCGGCTACATTTCAACGTTTATTGGAAATATGCATGGGAGATATGAATTTAAGAGTTTTTTTTTGCTATTTATCATCATATTTTAATATTTTCAACCACTTTTGAACAACATATCAAAAGATTGGAATCTGTATTTGCCAGACTTGTAAAACATAAACTTAAGTTAAAACCATCCAAATGTGATTTTTTTAAAACCTCTATAACATATTTAGGACACATAATTTCGGAAAAAAGAATACCAACTGACCCGGAAAAGATCAAAACTGTTAGAGATTGGAAAATACCTGTCAATTTTAAAGAGCTAAGATAATGGCTTGGTTTCGTTGGTTATAACCGTAGATTTGTCAAGGATTACACCAAGATTGTAGAACCATTGAATAAGTTATTGAAAGGTCATGGAGGAAATGTATCCAATAAGAAGAAACATAACAAAGTAAAACAAGTAAGTTGGACCTGGACAGAGAAAGAACAAAAAGCATTCGACTCAATCAAGCAGAAATTAATTGAACCACCGATATTAGCATATACAGACTATACTAAACCATTTACCTTACATACAGATTCAAGTGGAAAAGGCTTGGATGCAGTTCTGTACCAGAAGCAAGATGGAATAGACAGAGTATTTGCCTATGCCAGTAGAGGACTGAGACAGAGTGAACAACATTATCCTGCTCATAAACTCGAATTTTTGGCGTTGAAATGGGGCGTCACAGATAAATTCTACACCTATTTATATGGCAGCACTTTTGAAGCCATTACCGACAATAATCCTTTGACATACGTATTATCCAAAACTAAACTTGATGCGACAGGACAAGGGTGAGTAGCAGAATTATCCAATTATAATTTTACAATTCGCTACAGATCAGGAAAGTTAAATGGCGATGCAGATGGGTTGTCAAGACAACTAGGGTCAGACCATTAATTGGAAGGCAGAACAGCAGAAAGATTGTACTATTTCCAGGCTTATACAAATCATGGGACATGATTTAACATCTGCAGGGGATAATAGGAGGAATGAAACACCAGAGGTAAGAAAATATCTGAAGGAAAAGAAGAAATTAATATAAGAAATGGAGTACTGTATCGAAACACACACACACCAGATGAAATAAACATGAAGCAGTTAGTTTTGCCTGAACATTTTTGGGAAAAAGCATTTGAAGGAATACATTTAGATATAGTTAGCTAAACAACAATTTAATTGGCAAGGTATGAAATCCTTTATCATAAAACATATAGAAAAGTGTGAACGCTGTGTCCGTCGGAAAACACCTGTTGGAGGATGTGCAGAATTAAGACAAATTGTAACAACAAGACCATTAGAGTTATTACGGACCACTTCAACAGATACGCCAAAGCTATTCCTTGTAAGAATCAGACCGCACATACAACCACCAAAGCACTGTACGACCATTTCATTAACCATTTTAGTTTTCCAGAAAGTTTACATAGTGATGAGGGAAGAAATTTTGAAAGTCGAACCATCAAAGAACTTTGTAGATTAGCCAATATTAAGAAAACCAGAACTACCCGTACCATCCCATGGGTAATGGATCCGCCGAAAGATTTAACAAGACCTTGTTAAAATGTTAGGAACTTTAGAAGAGGAACAAAAGTTAGAATTGAAAACCTATTTACCCTCCCTAGTCCAAGCATACAATTGTACTAAAAACACACATTACCTCATGTTTGGTTGGCACCGAAATTATCTATTGATATATTTTTAGGCCAAAATCAGGATCATTCAGAACATAAGACAACATCTATTTACGCCAAACAACTTAAAGAAAGAAGGCATATAAACTAGCAGCAGCCGAAGCAGAAAAGAATTGAAAAAAGAAAAAGGAAATATACCATAAAAAGGTTAGGGAAACAAAATTAGAAGTAGTGGATAGGGTATTAATCAGGAATGTATTAACTCAGGGATTGAAACTGGCAGACAGATGGGAAAAAAGATCAGTATGTTATAAGGGGAATACCAGATAGTGCGGTGCCAGTTTATAAGGTGAAATTAGTCGGGATCTGGATCCACCGGTACTCTACATAGAGATATGCTTTTGCCTTTTAACTCTATTCCACCTACAGATATGGAAGGAAAATCTAATACATCTAAGACTAAGGAGTAAACAACCAGTTTGGATAATCAAACCATCGAGACTTCAGCTTCGTTATCTGATAGTGACAGTAGTGATGAGGAGACGGTACTGAGATACGTAATACCTTAGAGAAGACCGAGTCATCCTTTGATAGAAGAATGACTGAAAATTCACAGCAAGGTGGAAATTCTTCAGTTACTCCCTCTGACTTGGGTACTGTATCTACTTCACCAACGTCAACATCATAGAATTCCAGAAGCTTAACAGAAAGTACTGGAACTATAAGTCAAGACAGGATGGACCAACCAGAACCAATTTTGACAAGGAAATCACAGAGACAGAGACAACCACCGGATATATACTACAATTGGATTTATAATTCCCAATTTCAGCTGAATGAACAGGAGGAAGTGTTTGTTTAACACAATATTGTGTTATTTAATTATAAAGTACTTTATAATTTTTGTGTTGGAACATACCTGTTCATTATGTATTATTTTTTTTAGAAATAATATGCTATATTTTACAGCTCTATGGCTTTGAAAATGGACACAAAATTTATCATTTGTATTATGTTATTCAGTCAGCTTGTGCAGAGCCTTTTGTGATGTGTTCAGATATTATCCTATCACATTTATTTCTGCTGAAGCTGTAGAATATCATGGTACTCTTAAGTATTGTCATTTTTAAAATCATTCAAATTGTACTTAATGAAAATATTTTGCTAAATTTGAATAATTATTTTATCATTTTTATAATTATTATTATTATTATTATTATTTTCATTATTATTTTTACTTAACTTATCTACTTTACTAAGTGTGAATACTATACTAATTATAATTGATTTTATATTGCAGAATTGATGATTTATTGATTATGATTTGATGAACCAGTGTGATATTAAATAATTGAGAATGCCAGGAGACATTTCAGCCTTAGGGGGGAGTATGTAACCAGGTAAAATATATGTAACTGTATATGTTTGTGTTATGTCCGTCTTCGTTTGTCAGTTAACGTTTTATCATTCATACTTTTTAGATGACATCGACCTGGACCTTGACATTTAATACACGGCATTGCATGATGGGCACTGTTACCTTTTCCCGCCACATATAAAATATTTCTTGAACAAAGTAGTTCGTCCTAATGACCACACCTTAAACAAATATTCAGAAATGTTATAACTAAACATAAAAAGAACAAGATCAACGCAAGTTGTCTGGT
Source organism: Tegillarca granosa (assembly GCA_029721355.1). Lineage (NCBI taxonomy): Eukaryota > Metazoa > Mollusca > Bivalvia > Arcoida > Arcidae > Tegillarca > Tegillarca granosa. The sequence goes on from CM056599.1 coordinate 12,576,337, forward strand.
GAGATTAATCTTTATTAATAATTTGTATTATTGGTAATTTTTATAATTTTATTAGTAAACTGTGTTTGGGTGATTGTGTTCGTGTATGTTAGTCTTGTGTAATGAAATATTTGTAATGTTAGTTTTATTATATATATTTGCAGGTTAATAACTTTCAGTACAGATTGTCTGTCAACTTTATTTTATTCAATAACAACTTCAATTAATGTCTCAGCTCAACTTGTTTAATTCCAAGTTTGTTTACCCCGGTTAAAACAACAACAACAACAACAATAATAATAATAATAATAATAATAATAATAATAATAATCATAATAATAAAAATAATAATAAATTAAGACGTCAATATTTTCGCATTTGAAAAATCCTTTAGATCAATATTTTAATACAAGTTCAATCTCAATTACCGACGTTATTTTGTCACTTTACTTCAATTTTAATTACTTAAGCACTGTTTGGCCTTTTCGCAATGTTGTGCACAAAGCCTGTTCAACATAGTCAAAACAGTTCTATTTACCAAACCAATGGAGTTAATCAAGCTTTAACTCAAAATGATAAATTTTTTGTTTAAATCTACATAATAAGCAAGAATATCTGAATCATATCAAATTATATCAAACATAAGAATTCAATAACCTTGGAGAACTCTAATCTATATTCTATTATTAGATGTGTTTGATGTATCCTCTAAATTTGTTTATTAACATTGACAGTATACTAGTGTCTTTATGATTGTTAAATGGACCTAAAAAGTTTTCACAAAAACGTATTTTGTAATATGAGTTATGTAACCGTTTAAAACTAGACTAAGTGCGCAATTTAATTCATTTCTGTTTAATTTAAATTCATGATAAAACCAATGATCTAAAGTTTTCTTTGGAGAGAGAGAGAGAGAGAGAGAGAGAGAGAGAGAGAGAGAGAGAGAGAGAGAGAGAGAGAGAGAGCAAAAACGTTCATATTATAACTATTGTCATGAGCAAATCTTTAAAAATTTATTTTATAACAATCATATGACGCTAGTATCTAGGTAGTTTCATAATCTGCATAAATTGTTATGTTAGGATAAATTTTGTATACACAGAATTCCTTTTGATAAACTACATTTACAAGATATAAATTTATGTTGATTGCTTACAAAATATTTAATATTTTTACACATGGGTATGATTTAACATGTTAAGAAAGTGTTTAAGCAAAGCATATTTCTAAACTCATGTCGACCTAATAGCCGCTAATTTAGAAGCATTAAGGATAGAGTGGTCTACGGATCATAGTGCACCCCGTCGACACGCGAGATCCTAGTGTGTGAAAGTTTGTCAGTTCGTTTTCAGACGATCAGTAGTCCTTTTCTGGGTGCTCCACTTTCATCCACGGATATAAGTGAAAAAAAATCTATGCTTGGACACTTATTTATTGCGTCCTCTTACTACTTTCCAAACAAATCGCGAAATTTAAAGTAGAAACTTATAACCAAAATTTGATTTTATATAGTGAAATTCGTTATTATGTATTCTTAAACACAAAACCTTACCTTGAAGTTCCTTTCAAAATAATCGTAATTGGTTTACTAGTAGACCTTAATATTACCATAAACCTTTTAAAAAGTTTTATTTGTCAGTAGTCAAGGAAGTAAAATACACACTTTAAATTGCGTCATACAAATGTTTTTCGTATATAATGTGTTTTGTATTATATTTTAAAAGCATTCGACTAAAATAGTGATATGATCATTATATCCTTTCTAAAGTATTGTCTGTGGTTTAAAATACATAATTTTAAGTCAATTTCTGAAATGCGAGACGGTACGCTGATATAGGTAGACCTCTGAGGCACTGACCGATGGCTAAGCTAAGGGCTTGTCGCAACTTGTAACGACGAACAGATAAGAACTATTTAATTCTTGCAAATAGGAAAAAAGTCGCATTGGGCTAGACTGGCAAAAGTGTGGCAAGACTATTACCCTCTCCGACTTAAAAAATTGCTTCATAAGCTCAGATGTATGTGATGAAGCATTATCATGAAGTAGACATACATACCTAAATTCTGATACAGGTCGTCTTTTAGAACAAAAATTCTTGTTTTTAGGTTTTAAATATAACATCTCTATTATAACAACCTGTAACATTTTTGCCTATCGGCACCAGAATCTTAAAGGTTATACCATCACACGAGAAGAATATAAAAATAAAGAACCTTCTTTGTGCATGTGATTCTTTTGGCAACTATAGGCCTTCTACCGTGTTAAGTTAAACACATGTTTGTTTTTCCAAGTTTTTCTTACTGGTTCGAAATAGTGAATTAATGCTTCGTCAACATGTTTGCAAATGTCTTTGACTGAATTTGGTAAACATTTTGAACAGTTACTTAGTGGTTTGTGTTCATAACCGTTTGCGTTATTTGTCAGTATATGTGGCATCCAACAAGCAGAAATCTTTCTTATTTTTAAAATACGTTTCCAAATGAAATGCGTCCGCTATAGCTATATGCCAACAGCTTCGGCAATATCGCGAATCGTACATGTACATCTGTTATCTTTTCCCATTATTTCTCTGACTTTTTAGACATTTGCCTTGCCTGATTCAGTAACAAGTGGGCTAGATTTTGCTGCAATTTTGACGGAATTTGTTAGTCAGAAAGGTCTTTCTCAATCTATGAACTGTCTCATAATATAACTTATCAGACCTCAAAACGTCCCCAATTCAGTATACATATACTTTATCAAAAGCTTTAATTTATTTAATATTTTCAATCCCTTTTCAAAACCATTTTTGCAACAGTGGTCAAAGACTGGCTATTAAAACGACTTTAATTTTTAAACTATGTAGAACTGAAGACACGTGTTTTCACTGTTAAAAAGGTATTGAAAAGAAAGAACTATTCAAGCGTATCAACAACACACAATACATTTTGAACAGCTCTAATAGATCTAATGAAATAATGGTCGGATGAAACATACATTTACTAATTACTTTTTCATTTACAAATTACTTTTTATTTGGTTAAAATTTAGGATTAAGATTGGAGAAATTCAGAATCCAATGTATAAAGGTTAACCTGTTTGGATTTTGGATCATTTTTACGAGCTGAATATTTAAGTCAGTGTTTGCTCCTTTTGATTTTTTAAAGAATTTATTTAAAAATTAATTTTAATATGCAGAAATATGAATAATTCTTTTGTAACAATTTCAAATTGGATTAAAGTTTTAAAAATATAGCAATAATTCGATTAAGAGCAATGAACTTGCATTGAACTGTAGAAAAATGATCTTATTATCGCCAAAACTATTGCAAGTAAACTTATCTTGAGTTGCGTTTTTTAGTGTTCTAGCCATTAGGAGTTAAAAAAAACCAATGTCGAAACATATTTTAACGATTTAACGATTATAACACTGTCATCAGTCAAGATATATTTAAAATGTCCTCCTTAGAATTAAAATGTACATATTTTACTTAGTTGTTTACAGCTACAAAAAGCTGATGAGGCATAGCGATGTTTCAACGAAGAATTTCAGATCTCTTTGATGCTATGCTAAGACTTCTCTTTCATGTTTAGGTCGGGTGACTAGGCTGACAATATCAATATCGACATAATCACATTTTTATTTTTCAACCACACGGGTCGAATGGAGTGATGCACTGTCATCTTTGCAACGGTAGTTAAAATCAGCAAAATGACAGGCTAAAACGGGCCGCCGAATTTTTTTAAATGTCGGTGTATTAAAGGTCTGTTATATTGTTACCCACCATCCAACAAGATCCTACACACCATCCGGTAATTCAACCCCAGACCATATTTGACACTTTGCGTTACGCCATTCAACACGTGCAAAAATTCTCGCCAAAACGCTACTTCCGAAGTTAATGATAACCATTCGTCACTAAATATTATTCTTTTTCAGTCATAATCCACAATCTTCCCCTTCTTAAGAAATAGTACAAACGTTTCCTTTTGTTTACCTGTTTAAATACCTGTTTTTAATGACATGTCTATGGTATAACTTATGTTTATATAAATAACGTTGGATTGTCTTGGAATGGTCATTAACATTTTAAAACTGTTTTAATTCAGTGGTAACATCATCCGGATGTGTCGGCAATTTTTTTCAGAAATAAATATGTTCAGCACGGGGGCCGGGGGTAATGTTTCGGACGTTCATTTTAAGCAGGTTTCTTTGAATTTTTTTATGGTGGGTAAGGTGTGTGTGTGTGTGTGTGTGTGTGTGTGTGTGTGTGTGTGAATGGGTTGGTTGTTTTCATGCGGTATACATGTTAAAATGTTGTTGGGTCTCTGGAAATCACTTACATTAGATATAGAAGTCAAAATAAGGTTCTTCAGTTTACCAGTTTCAAGAGTGTAGCATGACGAAAAGTTCCATAAAAATCCTTAATGTCGTTTAAAAAACGGGCATAAAAAGAATAAACACAAACTGTAAATCATACAGGTGGACGAATAAACAACGCCAAGGCATAATGACTCCATTTATACCAGCGTTTAAATTAGCGGGTTATAAGGCATAAACATAGATTATTTTGGTATTTAAAATTTTAAATTTAGTTAAAGTTTCATAAAAACATTAATCAAACCTTCAAAAAATAAATGTAGTGGGTATTTTATCTAAAAATATACATGTATAATAAAAATTACACTATTCACCAGTACTTTTATATTTGTGAAATGCACGTAGAAATTTCAAACAAAAACATGACATACAAGATTAAGTAAACGTATAAAGTTTTTTATTATATATTTAGTATGTTGGACATGCAAGTATACATGTATATATAACAAATACCTGCTTAATTATGATGTGCCAGATGTGCACATTTCGGAAAATCATTCCGCATCAGTGACACTAGGGGCCGAAAAAGTTGATAGATTAAAAAACATACAACAAACAGTTGCAAATTATTAGATCTAACGTTGCAAAAATATGTGAATCCAAATCCAGCTAAGGAATTTTTTGCAGGATGGAACAGACCTTAGTTTTAAATAAATTTCAAAAATTAAAACAACTGAAAATTTTGCTAAATGGTATATTTTCTGACAGGACAAAGTACTGCCTACTGAGTTATGGATACCCTCGGGGGAATTACTCCACCAGCAGCGGTACATGCTCAGGGATAGTAAATATATAACAAATACCTGCTTAATTTTGATGTGCCAGATGTGCACATTTCGGAAAATCATTCCTCATCAGTGACACTAGGGGCCGAAAAAGTTGATAGATTAAAAAACATACGCCAAACAGTTGAAAATTATTGAATCTAAAGTTCCAAAAATATGTATCTTAACAATGAAAATAAACCAGTTCTTTTGTTATTGTGCATTGAACATCAAGAATATATGGTTTTAAAACCGAGAAATACTACAGTCAAAAGTTTTAAGCCATATCTGTTAAATTTCTTTATAATACCAAAATATTCTATTACTTGCAGTTCCCCTTATTTAAGAGAGTGAGACTGGAGTGGATCAATGGTGTTTTACGCCCCTGTAACTTATTTTGAGGGGGTCAGTTTTTGGATGGTGGAGGAAATGGGAGTGCCCGGAGAAAACCACCGACCTTCGGCAAGCGAACTGACAAACTTTCTCACACTAGGATCTGTCCGAATGGGATTCAAACCCAGGTGGTGAGAGGCACTGTGATCCATAAGCATAAACTTTAGATATCTCGGCAAACAAGGCCACTTTAAGAGAGAGAGAGAGAGAGAGAGAGAGAGAGAGAGAGAGAGAGAGAGAGAGAGAGAGAGAGAGAGAGAGAGAGAGAGAGAGAGAGAGAGAATAAATGCATTTGTACTTATATTTAAATTACCTCATTGTTTTACATACTGATGCATTATGCCCTATTCAAGTTTATAAGTTTTATACAGGCAGTTCGTTCCTAGAGTTTGGAGAAAACCTGAGTACCAGGATAAAACCAATGACATTGTGCTAATGAACAGACGATTTTTTTTATCTTGGTAAGTCAGAGCAGAATGAAATTACGGATTTTTATCATGGCGGTTAGTAAATATAGGGTGAAGAAGAAGTGTCTAAAGAAATCATTTTGTCAGCGAACCTCTAACAAGAGAAACTGTAATATGTAAACAGACTTTAAAAAACTCGTCTATCGCTTTTCTTGTTTTTTAATAGAATTTTTTGTAATGACAAAAAAAAAAATATAATATATAAAAAAAAAAAAAAAAAAAAAAAAAAAAAAAAAAAAAAAAAAAAAAAAAAAAAAAAAAACGATAGTATAATAGCTATATAGAATATAATTGGAAAAAATACATTATCTTTTATCCGTCGTCGTCGTCCATTTAGAAGGAGTTGTCATGTTGTTACAAGCCTCAAAACTATTTTAAAAACCTCTGTAATTGGAATTTGAAATAGGAAGTAAGTTATTTTCAAAATCATTCTTTTATATCTACGTAAACTAAAACGGATCACGGATTGTTTTGTAAATGTCTGTGTATTAAAGGTCTGTAATATAGTCTCCAACCATGCAACAAGTTCCTACAACCAATTAGTCAACATATTACCAGATCATATTAGGCACCTTGCTTTCCGCAATTGGACACATGCAGTCGGGCCAAAAAGCTTCTTCTGAATTTCGCAAAACAATATAGTCATTTTGGTCAATCAATAAAAACCTTTCCTTTCTAAATATAATTCTTTTTCAGTCATAATCCAAAGCCCATTTATTTCTATTTAAACACTAGAAGAAACTTTTCCTTCCGTTTACCTATTAAATTCCATTCTATTCCGAATGACACGTCGATAGTACAACTTATTTTAAATAAATAACGTTAGATTGTCTACATTGTTTTGGGATGGACATTTACATTTCAAAAATGATTTAATTCATTGGTAATATCATCAGATGTTTTCAACAATTTTTGTTCGAATTAAACATGAATCAGAACGGGGGCGGGGGTAGAGGTTCGATCGTCCATTTCTAAGCAGTTTTATAAAACCAGATGTCACATTTTTTCATAACGATCTCACGGTATGTGTGTGCGGATGTAGGTCTGCATATGTGTGTGTAGGTGTACATGTGTGTGTCATTGGGTTGGTTGTTTTCATGCGGTAAACATGTTTAAATGCTGTTGGTCTTCTGGAAATCAATTACATTAGATACAGATGTCAAAATAAGGCTGTTCAGTTTACCATTTAAAGAATGAAACATGGCGACAAGTTCCATAAAAACCCCTAACGAGGTTTAAGAAACGGACAGAAAAATGAATTAACACAGACTGAAAATGATACAGGTTGGACGAACAAACAACGCCAATGCGTAATAAGTCCGTGTGCATCAGCGTTTTAGCAGAATATTATGCATAAACAAAGACTATCTTGATATTTAAAATTCTAAATTCAGTTAAATTTTCGTAAACACATTCGTCAAACTTACAAAAATAATACATACTGCGTAGTTTATTTATACATACATATATGTATATTAAAAGTACAGTATATACCAGTCTTTTATATTTGTGAAATGAACCTAGGAATTTTAAACAGAAAACTTTTAATACAAGATTATGTAACCGTATACAGATTAAATGGTATATTTAGTATGTGCTATATACATTTATATCTTAACGGTGAAAACTAACCAGTAGTTTTATGATTGTGCATTGAATATTATATGGTTTTAAACCCGTGTAATACTTTATTCAAATGTTTTTATCCGAATCTGTCAAATTTCTTTATAACACCTTTTGTTCTATTACTTGCAATTCCCCTTATTAGAGAGAGAGAGAGAGAGAGAGAGAGAGAGAGAGAGAGAGAGAGAGAGAGAGAGAGAGAGAGAGAGAGAGAGAGATCTATTTAGCAGTCCATAGAAATGCATACCACATGTAATTGCACATTGTTTCTTTATTAATTAATAATGCCTTACCCATCGTTTTGATTGTAGAAAAAGGCATACTTATAAATAAAGATCAAGTCAAGATTTCTCTCTTAAATAGAGACAGAACTGAGAGTGAGATACCGCAGTACCGCAGACAAAATCACCGATCTCTGCTACTGAACTTTAAAAAAAATTGTTTTGGTCTGTCAGAGCAGAATGTAGTAGAATAATCATTTATTTAACATAACTCGACAGTCAGTTTTGGTATGATGAAGAAGAAGAAGTGAGTAGAGAAACACTATAACCTTTTGTATGCGAACTTCGACCCAAGGGGATATGGGAAAGTATGATACGTAAGCAGGATCAAGATAACTCGTCTATCAATGTTTATGTTATTTTAAAGTTATAAATATAACAAAATAACAGGATTATATTTTTTATGATGCAGGATATTTTAGAATCACAATATTTCAGAAATAAAATACAAAAGCTAACATTTTTAATAAATAAGTAATTCATCGAATGCAATATAATCGCAAATTACGCAGGCAAAAATAATATAAATAAAAAACTTGAAGTATAACGTAGGCAGCTAGTAATTACGTTTCCGCTTTAACTGTCATTTGTCTAATTATTATCAGGAGGGACATTAAGATTTAAATGTGCAATTACGTTTAACTGATACATATTTTGATTCTAAATCTCGTTCCTTTAGATTTTGATTGAAATAAAAATAAACCTAACCTCGACGTCATTTTAAAACCTTTGAGTGAACAAGTGTGTCCTGAACCCCTATATACCCTTTTTGTTTTTTAAGTGAACACATTTCATTCTAGATAAGTATTTTTTTTTTGATTATTGTTTTTATATATGTTCCATTCTTGAAGTACACATTTTAAAAATTGAATATTCAACAATGAACATGTAGCTTAAATTAGTAATTCAACATTCGATTTTAATTTCCTTTTTACATTATCAATTCATTTCAGTAATAATACTCAATCAAAAATACTATTGACGTGTTTTAATATACTCAGCATCAGAACTTTAAAATAGTATGCTTCGAAAGCTCATACAATAGTTTAAAGTGGGAAGGGAAACGTTGTATCCCAGTTAGGTTTTCATTGTGACTAAATAGTCAAAATATCAATTTGCAATTGTAAACTGTTTAAAAGCAAAATCATTCATGGTTTGCTTGCCCTCAAAACATAAGAATATACGCCCTAAAATTTTCTAGGCACATATATGACATAGTATATTTCATATTAGCAAAATCATTTATGTGTCTTATAAGATTTTATAGAAAATTTATAGCAGAGTTTTCTATTTTTGTAGCTCCGAATACTGACCTTACCAAGAAAACTATGCTACCAAAAATATTAAATAGTAAAAAAATATACAAATTTCTTTTGATAAGATGAAACAAGTTCTGTTAAATAGACGGACCAGGATTTCATATTCGTGATTATAACAAAGGTTTTTTATTTAGGAACCAATGCATGTGATACTTGTGTGGGTGCAGTGTTTGAACAGGAGTTAGATTATGGAAGGCATCTTGTCATGTAACTTAGTAAAAGGGTAGTGGTTCAATATGGTTTTATTTGATAATTGAGAAAGAGTGTTATACTACTGTAATTTTGTATGGAGTCTGACCCCCAGCCACTAACATGTTTGGAGAAGGTCAAAATGAAAAAAAACAAGAGATTATTACATTGCAGTCTAATTTTCAGGGGTTTTCCTATTCTGTTGTATATGTTACCGGAAAAAGCAATGTTGTGGGAGACTCTCTGTCAAGGATTAATTAAAACAGTTACTTACCAGTTTAGTATTCTGTATTTACTTTTTGTTTGTTCTGGATTACCGTCAGGTAGGTCTGACCTTTGAAATATGCAAATTAGCAATATTTGGGATCGGGGCATTAGTTATTGCTGTGGTAATTTTGAGTGGTTAGACTAGATAGAGTTTTTAAATTTAACACGTGTGCTGTAGAAAAAGCATGGGTATTAGACAAAGTCATGTTAAAAAGAACATAAAAACCATAGCCTAAGTCGCTTCCGTTTTCTTCCTGGCATGTAGGGAGTTTATATTTTTATTTGTCTTTGTTATTTTTTCAATAAATTGGGGTTTCAGTTCTGATTTTTTCCTGTGTGGATCTAAATAGTGGAATGTTGGTTCTGTGTATTTTTTTGACTGTTTTTATATTCAAATTTTAACATTAAGTTTTATTGCTGATAAATAATTCACCTAACTATTGGAATTAAATACAAACTATGAAGGTTTTTCAATGCATTGGATATATACAAAGGTGAATATATATTTACAAACAGACTATAGATACAAAATTATCTACAGTACTTAAAAGGTATCACATCATAATCAACATTTAACACAGAAACAGTTAACAATTAAAGTCATAGCTTGAAAAGTCCCAAAAGGGACGAAAAAGTTTGTGAAAACTCCGTCTTTGAGTATATAATATAGTATGAATTCGTATCGTATTCATTGTGTTGATTATATATTTAATTATGATTTTTGCACTGTTATTCTGGTATATATTTATATATTATAGTTTTTGCCTGTTTATTATAAACTATTTGCATTATATCTTCTATATTTATTGATACATTTATGCAGTTATATACTGGTATAAATTTATATGTATATTCAATTATCTATTTCATCAATTTTGTATATCTACTTATTCATTTTTGGTGAAGAACTAGGATGTATACTTTCGGGCAAGAATATGTCTGTGCATCTGCTTGCTGACTCTCTGTTTTTGTTTTAAAACAGACTATAGTTTTAAGCATTTTGTCTTATGTGTTTATTCAAAGTAAGAATCTTGAATGAAGCGCGCAAAAGGTCCATAAAAATAGCTTGATCAGATAAGACATGAAAGATGCAGTTACCTCTGAAAAAATCTGTAAGAAACGAAGAAGAATAATAAGAACTAGAACGTGAACTTGCGAACAAGAATATGTCTGCGTATCATATCTCTCTCTCTCTCTCTCTCTCTCTCTCTCTCTCATGCAATATTAACAATAGGTGATTTCATTGAACTTATAAATTAGTCGGACCCTTAAGGCAGAACAGTAGAACTAAGGGTGGGAACTTAGAATGAAGCGGAGAAAAGGTTCATAATTAGTTTGATTTAAAGATATGCACTTAGAGCGCATCCGTCAGAATAGAATAACCGGTTTGTAGTTTTGATCTGATCGGACAAGAAACGAATAAGGAGATGCCTCTGAAAAAATCTGTCAGAAACGAATAATAATAATAATAATAATAATAATAATAATAATAATAATAATAATAATAATAATAATAATACAAAAAAAAATAATAATAATAAATACTATGAGTAAGAACAAGGTGGCTGCTGATACGCAGAAATAATACAAGGCAAAATATTTTTACATGATTACATAAATACAAAGCTTATATCATATTTTTACAGAAAACGAATGTTATGAAATCAACTGAAAAAACCTGAAAAAATGAACTATGGGATATTTGTTTTTTTTGAACAAGTTCAAGTCGCGATGTAGCTATAATAGTACCAAAATATCTCCAAATTGTTATAAAGAATAAATTTTATGTTAAACATGGTTTTAGTAAATTATGCACCGACAAAAGACCATGTTAAAGATTTTTTTTGCATTATTTAGTTGAAAATGTATCCTCATTTACGAGAGAAAACCCAATATTGACGGTTATTTTCATATTACTTTAGGCGCAAATGATAAAAATGGGCGTAGTATTAAACCTTCTTTTGATAGAGATAATTTTTAAAGTTTATAGAAGATAACGATTTATCGCATATTTAAAGATTTCAAAATCCTGATAATAAAATTGATAAGAAAATGTTTACTTATGAAAAAAAAATCATTATGAAAAATTTATGATAATAAGTAGTATATTGAATTTGAAAACCTCTGGAGAAATTTTACAAACAATGCTGTTCAATCTTATTAGAGTTTCACTTTGTTACTAAATATATTTTAAACAGTCTTCTTTTAATCTCACCTGAACCGAAGGCTCAAGTGAGTTTTTTTTATCAAAAACAAGGCCAAGGTGACCTTTTGGTCCAAAAATCTTAAAAAAATCTTTATCAAAAGCAATGATGGGAAAAAAATCTAAACGTTCAACAATACTTCGTCCAATAAGTGAATCATTAATTCATTTAATTTTGGAACTTAAGATTCATTAATTTCCAACTGTTTGGCATTTGTTTTTTATTATCAAACTTTTCGGTCTTAGTGTCACTGATGAGGAATGACTTTCCGAAATGTGCACATCTGGCACATCAAAATTCAACTGGTATTTGTGTTATATATTTACTACTCCTGAGCGGGTGCCGCTGCTGGTGGAGTGAAACTCCCCGAGGGTATCCATAACTCAGTAGGCAGTACATAGTACTGTCAGAAAATGTACCATTTAGAAAAATTTTCAGCTGCCTTCAATTGTAAAATTCGTTTAAAACTAAGGTTTGTTCCCTCATGCAAAACATTCCTTAGCTGGATTTGGATTTATATAATTTTGGAACTTAAGATTCATTAATTTCCAACTGTTTGGCATTTGTTTTTTATTATCAAACTTTTCGGTCTTAGTGTCACTGATGAGGAATGACTTTCCGAAATGTGCACATCTGGCACATCAAAATTCAACTGGTATTTGTGTTATATATTTACTACTCCTGAGCGGGTGCCGCTGCTGGTGGAGTGAAACTCCCCGAGGGTATCCATAACTCAGTAGGCAGTACATAGTACTGTCAGAAAATGTACCATTTAGAAAAATTTTCAGCTGCCTTCAATTGTAAAATTCGTTTAAAACTAAGGTTTGTTCCCTCATGCAAAACATTCCTTAGCTGGATTTGGATTTATATAATTTTGGAACTTAAGATTCATTAATTTCCAACTGTTTGGCATTTGTTTTTTATTATCAAACTTTTCGGTCTTAGTGTCACTGATGAGGAATGACTTTCCGAAATGTGCACATCTGGCACATCAAAATTCAACTGGTATTTGTGTTATATATTTACTACTCCTGAGCGGGTGCCGCTGCTGGTGGAGTGAAACTCCCCGAGGGTATCCATAACTCAGTAGGCAGTACATAGTACTGTCAGAAAATGTACCATTTAGAAAAATTTTCAGCTGCCTTCAATTGTAAAATTCGTTTAAAACTAAGGTTTGTTCCCTCATGCAAAACATTCCTTAGCTGGATTTGGATTTATATAATTTTGGAACTTAAGATTCATTAATTTCCAACTGTTTGGCATTTGTTTTTTATTATCAAACTTTTCGGTCTTAGTGTCACTGATGAGGAATGACTTTCCGAAATGTGCACATCTGGCACATCAAAATTCAACTGGTATTTGTGTTATATATTTACTACTCCTGAGCGGGTGCCGCTGCTGGTGGAGTGAAACTCCCCGAGGGTATCCATAACTCAGTAGGCAGTACATAGTACTGTCAGAAAATGTACCATTTAGAAAAATTTTCAGCTGCCTTCAATTGTAAAATTCGTTTAAAACTAAGGTTTGTTCCCTCATGCAAAACATTCCTTAGCTGGATTTGGATTTATATAATTTTGGAACTTAAGATTCATTAATTTCCAACTGTTTGGCATTTGTTTTTTATTATCAAACTTTTCGGTCTTAGTGTCACTGATGAGGAATGACTTTCCGAAATGTGCACATCTGGCACATCAAAATTCAACTGGTATTTGTGTTATATATTTACTACTCCTGAGCGGGTGCCGCTGCTGGTGGAGTGAAACTCCCCGAGGGTATCCATAACTCAGTAGGCAGTACATAGTACTGTCAGAAAATGTACCATTTAGAAAAATTTTCAGCTGCCTTCAATTGTAAAATTCGTTTAAAACTAAGGTTTGTTCCCTCATGCAAAACATTCCTTAGCTGGATTTGGATTTATATAATTTTGGAACTTAAGATTCATTAATTTCCAACTGTTTGGCATTTGTTTTTTATTATCAAACTTTTCGGTCTTAGTGTCACTGATGAGGAATGACTTTCCGAAATGTGCACATCTGGCACATCAAAATTCAACTGGTATTTGTGTTATATATTTACTACTCCTGAGCGGGTGCCGCTGCTGGTGGAGTGAAACTCCCCGAGGGTATCCATAACTCAGTAGGCAGTACATAGTACTGTCAGAAAATGTACCATTTAGAAAAATTTTCAGCTGCCTTCAATTGTAAAATTCGTTTAAAACTAAGGTTTGTTCCCTCATGCAAAACATTCCTTAGCTGGATTTGGATTTATATAATTTTGGAACTTAAGATTCATTAATTTCCAACTGTTTGGCATTTGTTTTTTATTATCAAACTTTTCGGTCTTAGTGTCACTGATGAGGAATGACTTTCCGAAATGTGCACATCTGGCACATCAAAATTCAACTGGTATTTGTGTTATATATTTACTACTCCTGAGCGGGTGCCGCTGCTGGTGGAGTGAAACTCCCCGAGGGTATCCATAACTCAGTAGGCAGTACATAGTACTGTCAGAAAATGTACCATTTAGAAAAATTTTCAGCTGCCTTCAATTGTAAAATTCGTTTAAAACTAAGGTTTGTTCCCTCATGCAAAACATTCCTTAGCTGGATTTGGATTTATATAATTTTGGAACTTAAGATTCATTAATTTCCAACTGTTTGGCATTTGTTTTTTATTATCAAACTTTTCGGTCTTAGTGTCACTGATGAGGAATGACTTTCCGAAATGTGCACATCTGGCACATCAAAATTCAACTGGTATTTGTGTTATATATTTACTACTCCTGAGCGGGTGCCGCTGCTGGTGGAGTGAAACTCCCCGAGGGTATCCATAACTCAGTAGGCAGTACATAGTACTGTCAGAAAATGTACCATTTAGAAAAATTTTCAGCTGCCTTCAATTGTAAAATTCGTTTAAAACTAAGGTTTGTTCCCTCATGCAAAACATTCCTTAGCTGGATTTGGATTTATATAATTTTGGAACTTAAGATTCATTAATTTCCAACTGTTTGGCATTTGTTTTTTATTATCAAACTTTTCGGTCTTAGTGTCACTGATGAGGAATGACTTTCCGAAATGTGCACATCTGGCACATCAAAATTCAACTGGTATTTGTGTTATATATTTACTACTCCTGAGCGGGTGCCGCTGCTGGTGGAGTGAAACTCCCCGAGGGTATCCATAACTCAGTAGGCAGTACATAGTACTGTCAGAAAATGTACCATTTAGAAAAATTTTCAGCTGCCTTCAATTGTAAAATTCGTTTAAAACTAAGGTTTGTTCCCTCATGCAAAACATTCCTTAGCTGGATTTGGATTTATATAATTTTGGAACTTAAGATTCATTAATTTCCAACTGTTTGGCATTTGTTTTTTATTATCAAACTTTTCGGTCTTAGTGTCACTGATGAGGAATGACTTTCCGAAATGTGCACATCTGGCACATCAAAATTCAACTGGTATTTGTGTTATATATTTACTACTCCTGAGCGGGTGCCGCTGCTGGTGGAGTGAAACTCCCCGAGGGTATCCATAACTCAGTAGGCAGTACATAGTACTGTCAGAAAATGTACCATTTAGAAAAATTTTCAGCTGCCTTCAATTGTAAAATTCGTTTAAAACTAAGGTTTGTTCCCTCATGCAAAACATTCCTTAGCTGGATTTGGATTTATATAATTTTGGAACTTAAGATTCATTAATTTCCAACTGTTTGGCATTTGTTTTTTATTATCAAACTTTTCGGTCTTAGTGTCACTGATGAGGAATGACTTTCCGAAATGTGCACATCTGGCACATCAAAATTCAACTGGTATTTGTGTTATATATTTACTACTCCTGAGCGGGTGCCGCTGCTGGTGGAGTGAAACTCCCCGAGGGTATCCATAACTCAGTAGGCAGTACATAGTACTGTCAGAAAATGTACCATTTAGAAAAATTTTCAGCTGCCTTCAATTGTAAAATTCGTTTAAAACTAAGGTTTGTTCCCTCATGCAAAACATTCCTTAGCTGGATTTGGATTTATATAATTTTGGAACTTAAGATTCATTAATTTCCAACTGTTTGGCATTTGTTTTTTATTATCAAACTTTTCGGTCTTAGTGTCACTGATGAGGAATGACTTTCCGAAATGTGCACATCTGGCACATCAAAATTCAACTGGTATTTGTGTTATATATTTACTACTCCTGAGCGGGTGCCGCTGCTGGTGGAGTGAAACTCCCCGAGGGTATCCATAACTCAGTAGGCAGTACATAGTACTGTCAGAAAATGTACCATTTAGAAAAATTTTCAGCTGCCTTCAATTGTAAAATTCGTTTAAAACTAAGGTTTGTTCCCTCATGCAAAACATTCCTTAGCTGGATTTGGATTTATATAATTTTGGAACTTAAGATTCATTAATTTCCAACTGTTTGGCATTTGTTTTTTATTATCAAACTTTTCGGTCTTAGTGTCACTGATGAGGAATGACTTTCCGAAATGTGCACATCTGGCACATCAAAATTCAACTGGTATTTGTGTTATATATTTATATAAAAAATGAAAGGAAAACAGGCTATATTATAATTAACAATAATGGACAGTTCTTGAAGAAAATAAGAATAAACCTTGCCAGATATTTGAATCCAAGAGGTTACAAATACAGGGCATATGAAATACATTCAAAATATATTCTATTATTTTAAAACACAAAATATAGATACAATAATCATATATAGATACGAGATTTTAGAAAAAATGAGTAAATTCTGTCTTTTTACACTTATGCAATTACTTCGGTTTTCCAATAAGAGAAGCATGCAAACACACAATGTATTAAATTAAAAAAATTACTGTTACTTAGATCCAAAAATTGCTTTGTATTGTTTTTCTTTATAATTGGCTTTGTTTAGAATAATTGTGCAATTAGAATAAAGTATGTATATTTTGTATCGTCACCTGTTAAAATTAAAACAAAGTGCCATATTTTAGCCCCGTAGCCATATAACATCATGCGGCAGATTTCAGTCATATATTGCAGTTGAAATGAATGTTATATTTTTAACTGGGACATTTCATTTTTAAAATTTTTTTATATTTCCTGATCAAAAATAAAATTTTAATTCGGACATTTCATTATTTGACGTTTTAATACATATACATGTATAACAGATTTAAAGATTCTTTGACCATCGATAAACATAGGAACATGAACCTCAGTTAAAATTTCGATGTTAGATCGATCGAACCCCGAAATATTTGGTCGAAGTCATTTGGACTTTGAGCCATCGAAGTTTCACTATGTTTAACAAAAATACCTGTGTAATTTTGCTGTGCCATATGTGCACATTTCCGAAAATCATTCCTCATCTGTGAAACTAAGGGCCGAAAAAATTGAAAGATAAAAAACAATCCAAACATTTGAAAACTAATGAATCTAAGTTTCAAAATTATATGAATCTATTATATATATATATTTCTGAATTACGTTATTAATAGCGAAAACGCAATAAAATCATCTCAAAGGTTGCTTTTAAATTTGTAAAGATTTTATTTATAAAAACTTATTTGATCAAAATGCGAAATGCCAATTTTTTTTTAGCTTTTTGAAAATTAAATTATCATCATTGAGTTAAAACTTATTTACTCATCTTTCATGGAATCCATTGATTTTTTTCAAAGTTAAATACTAAATGTACTAATGTACCATGTGTCATTTTGTTAAATGTGAGAATCTGACACAAATTACTTCTTTTTTAATTTTACGTGTATAATATTAAATTTTATTTTTTTACTTGACTTTTAAAAAACTGTATCTTATCTGATTGTCTCAATATAAGTGAAAAGTTTTACTGCAGCATAAAAGTGCTAAATGTTTATTCTAATGTTCATAAGATATGGTTTAAGAAACGGGTAAAGAATAAAAACGTACGAACCGACAGACAGACACACGTGCGCAAACAGACAACGCCATAAAATAATAAGTAATAAATCCGAATGCGCCAGCTTTTAAAATATGCACAATATTGGGCATCAAATATCTACTGTTTTGATATGTATATTTTAAAATTCAGTCAAAGTTTTGTAATCAAATTCATCAAACTATTGGGTTTCAATACAAGCTACGCAGTTTATTAAAATACAGGATATATAATTACATAAATGTGTGGTTACAACCGTACTTTTATATTTGTCAAATGAGCCTAGAAAAGTTCATAACCATATAAAGATAACATTTCAATAGTATATTTATAACGTTGATTATACATGCATATCTTAACAATGAAAATGTCCCTGTACTTTTATGAATGTGCAACAAATTGGAACTTACAAATATTTGGTTTTAAAACGGTAAAATACTTAAGTGAAAAAAAAATTTGTTAGTCATTTCTTTTGAATTTCTTTATAATACTAAATCATTTTTTTTCAAATTAAATTATCACTTGCAATTGTCGTGATTTTCAAAGAGAGAGAGAGAGAGAGAGAGAGAGAGAGAGAGAGAGAGAGAGAGAGAGAGAGAGAGAGAGAGAGCTTAAATATGCATAACACATGCAACCGACTATTATTTAAATAGGTAAATTTAATCGTTGTTTTAAATAAAGTTGAGAGGAATAACCAATAACGCCTTAGTCAAGCCTTTTCACCTATATACCTGCAGTTCGTTCTTGGATCGTGGAATAAACAGGAGTACCAGGATAAAACAACGACCTTCTGATACTGAACTGAACAACTTTCTTTCATCTTGGTATGTCATAGCATAGTGTAATCAAATAATGGATTAAGTTAACAAACTTTGGTGGTCAGTTAAGGTAGAATGAAAAGGAAGAAGTGCCTAGTAAAATCCTCTAACCTTTAGTACTCTAAAGTTGGTGTTGGTGTTTTGCAACACAGGGTAGTGTTATGCGTCTAGTGCAGCAACTCTGGGTTGCTGTCGCTTGTTAGCGAAACTTGTGAAAAGAGAGCCAAGTGAGTAAGCCTCTCCTGCCAGTACATAGCCTCTACACTATCAAGATTCCTACTGTGCCTCCTCGTGACAACACATGAAACTGGAGTTTAACGGCTTCAGGCTAAACTGTAGGGGATCTCGGAGCAGCAAGGACCCTAGAGATGCAGTATGCAGGCCCACTGGCGAGTGGAACATGTCCTGATGCTCATCAACCTTGCCCTGGCTATGGGAAAAATAGCCGGTCACGTTGGACTGTTAGCCTGCAAAAGGCAACTACCTAGGTGAAGATTCAAATTTACTGGTAGATCTATCTCGTTAGCTTGGGAAGCAGTAGATCTAGTCGAAGGAAACCATAAACAAATTACCCTTGTGTTCCAGGTTGGGGGTTGGCCTGGTGCTAACTACTTCACTTATGAAAAGAAACGAGTTACGGAAACTGTAACAGCCTTATGTGCCATCAGGCACGACGAGGATAAGTAAGTATTGAGAAAAAAGTCAGCATAATTTTTATAGCGCAGGATAATTTGGAAACACAGTATAACGAGATAAAGAGATAGAACAGTTTTTTTAAGTTGGTGATTAGATACACATTGACATTGAATCTAGTATAGTTACACACAAGGAATAACCAACTAGGAATATGAAGTATACATTACGTAATTACGTCGTTCCATTACTTGTCAATTATCTAATTATTATCCGAACAAACATTAAAATTTGAATGAAGTACATGTACGTAAATATGAAATATGTTTAGATTCTAAATCTCGTTACTATAGATTTTGATTAAGAACAAATAATCTTACCTTGACGTTCTTGAGAAAGAGTTGACATGTTATTACAAGTCTTATAACAATTTTTAAAACCTTAAACCTTTTTAAATTGTAATTCGAGTGAACAAGGAAGTAAATTAATTTTTAAAACCATTCTATCATATCTATGTCGTGGACCGATATAAGACGTTTTAGGTTTTTAAGTAAACACATTTTATTCTAGCTTAGAAAGGTTCTTTTAGATAAATCAGGTTTATTACAACAGAAAAATATCTACGGTTTATTAATGATTGTCTCTTTTTCAAAACCATATACTTTATATTTGAAGTACACAATTCAATATTTAACATTAAATCTATAACTTTAACACCTATAAGTATACTCAGCATCAAAACTTCAATGCTTCAAAAAGCACATATGTAAGACAGTTTAAAATTGGGTAATTGAATCGTTGGGTCCCTGTGAAGATTCATTGTGACTAAATAGTCAAACTTTTAACGTGTTTAATGACAATGTCACTAGTACGCTTGCCCTAAATAAATTGGTGGTAACGTTTGTAATAAACATAATTTGATTTGTAATTTTAGTTATAAAAATAACGTGATATATAATTTCAACCTGTAAGTCCCATTGGGCACAGATGTCAAGTTTACTCTGTATTGCAATCAGGTAGCTTTGACCATTGAAAAATGCAAACAAGTTGTCTATTATTTGTAACAAGGAAGCTGAAGCTTTTTGATTGAGTGATTAGACTGGCTGGATTGTTTGTAGTTTGTTGCAGACATGGTTGAGTATTGAACAAAGGCGTGTTTAATCAGAAAATGGCACCCTCAACCTCACACATGATGAAAAGGCATCTTTAAAGGACCTTTAAGGACCTTTAAGGGGGCTTTAAGGATTCTTAAATATGCCTTTAAGGAGTCTTTAAGGACTCCTTAAAGATACTTAATGGAACTGAAATTTTAATGGATCTTTAAGGAGGCTTTAAGGATCTTTAAGAAAAAAAAAATTATATTTTTCCTTTTTTTTAAAAAAAAGCAATGAAATATTATTTTTATCATTATCCTTTTTAAAAATTTATTTTAAAAACGCTATTGCATTTATTAATTTTTAAAAAATAAAGTGATAATAAATTAATTTTCTTTATATTATTTTTAATCTCAAGTTCTTAATTTTAATTCTTTAATTTTATTTTTATTTGGTTTTTATTAGATTCTGTAGTCTAATTGGATTTTATTTAATTAAATACAAATTACAAGAAATTTTATAACTAAAATTTTCATCTGTTATCCGCTCTCACTGGGAATCGAACCCTGGTCACTAAAGTTAGGAGTCCATCACCTTACCTATGTAGCTACGGAAGAGATGATCCTGATGTTGATAATTATAAAATATGTCTCTAACAATATGCAAATGAGATCACGTGACTGAAAGAAAGCAAGTGGGCATTTTTCATTTATTTGTAAAAATTTTTTATATTTCTTTTATAATATCTCTTACAACAAAAGGATCAAATTAATTTTATTTATTTGTATATATAAAAATTTCATAATTTGCTGCAGTCATCATTTTATCTATATTTAAAATTTTAATTGCATTAGATAAAATATGTGTTGATAGGAATGCATTCCAAAATTTACCTGTAATATACTAGTTTATCTAACATCAATCAGCAAGATGGTGTTTGATGATCAAGTGTATTAATCACTTAGTAATTAATGTTGATGACATCTGTTCTTTCTTACTCCTTTTACTTGAAAATTATTTTTTATATGTATTAATTAGAGGTGTAATTGATACAGACGAAGCAATGTGTTAACTCTACAAACAGCATTTTAATTTAATAATTGGCCATAATGTCCAAAATAAATAAATAAATAAATAAATAAATAAATAATAAATAAATAAATAAAATAAAATAAAATAAAATAAATGAAATAAAATAAAATAAAATGAAATAAAATAAAATAAATAAATAAATAAATATGGTCTTTCCGAGTCTATTTTTTAACCCAAAAAAAATTAACAGTAAATTTTTTTCTGGAATCTGCAGTACACATAATATGCTATGATTATAGTAATATCATTAAGAAATTCCCGGTGTGTGTGTGTGTGTGTGTGTGTGTGTGTGTGTGTGTGTGTGTGGAGGGATTATTTATTTTTCACCGTCAAATTGTGAATTAAATACAGAAAGACATAATTGTCAGAAATTGAATATATAGAGAGGGAGAGCTGTTTTTTTTTAAAATTCATTTACGGGCAAGTTAAGAATTCAATGTACAAGAGAGAGAGAGAGAGAGAGAGAGAGAGAGAGAGAGAGAGAGAGAGAGAGAGAGAGAGAGAGAGAGAGAGAGAGAGAGAAAGAGAGAGAGAGGTTATCGCCGTTATTCCACTGCACTCCATCTTGACTGCAGAAATTCACATCCAACTGGGTAAAGTTTGTCAGTTAATGGTTATCTTCTGTTACTGGTTTCTTACTTCAATATGTTCAATTGTAACTTGTTCATGTTTGAAAAGAATAACCTTTTCTCTAATGTTCTTATTTTGTTTTAAATATTTACTTTACCAACTCTTTTTCATAAGGAATAGAAATTATTGGAAATCCGATATCATCATGTGTCAGTAATGAGTTCCATATATGTCAATTCAAAGACACTAAAATGTGCTCGCTCTCTCTCTCTTTCTTCTCTCTTTCTCTCTCTCTCATGCTTTATTTGCATATATGCATAATACTATCCCCCCAAAAAAAATAATAAAATAAAATAAAATAAAATAAAATATAAGACATGCTTAGATTATTTTGCTATTACTTTTATTTCTTTAGTTAATGTATGTTTTAATATTTTAATTAAAATCACTTCTGAAAACACACCTTTATTTCCAACACCCAGAGTTCAGGGTTAGGTAATCATTTTAACATGTTATTTGACTTTATAGTGATCTCCTACCTAGATAAGAAACTGCACATCAAAGTCAAAGCCGCGCGTGAAATCACCTGGGATCGATAATCAAACAAGTACCGCTGTATACAATTAACAAATACCGTTAATTACTTATGCTTACAAGTATTATTAGGAAACGACATACGGCTCCTCTACAAAAACCTAATGTAGAAACTAGAATTCAGACAGGCGTTATTTACGTCTCCTATGTTGTATAAACTATAAAAATTCAAAATATACTAAAAACAAATCATACTTTTTAATTGAATTAATGTAATAGCCATCGTTACATTAATAATGTAAAAAAATCTAATTTTTCATGATGAGACATCTTTAAGGATCCTTAAAGCCTCCTGAAAGATCCTTAAAATTTTAGTTCCATAAAGGATGTTTAAGGAGTCCTTAAAGATCCTTAAATATGTCCTTAAAGAGTCCTTTAAGGTCCCTTAAAGATCCTTAAAGATGGGATGGCTTTAAGGAGGCTTTAGGGCCCCTTTAAGGATCTTTAAGGACATATTTAAGGATCTTTAAGGACATATTTAAGGATCTTTAAGGATCCTTAAAGATCCTTAAAGGAGGGGGTTGGTCTTGTGTCAGTTGCTTTAGTTTTCTTTTTGTCAGGGAGGGAGTTTACTTTTTTATTCGACTTGTTTGCCCTTTTTAATGTATTGGAGTTTTATTTTTAATTTCTATATAAATTGTTGGTTTGAAATAGTGGATTTCGGTTCTGTATAAAGTCTCGGCGATGGTAGAAACATTCTTTTAAGAAAAACTGCCTGGAATTCTATAAAAATGTTGTTTATGCTAGACATTACATAAAAGTTTCATTCAAGTATTTTTAGGGAAAATTTATATATATATATAATATAAATTTGGAACTTTAGATGAATTAATTTTAAACTGTTTGGCTTATGTTTTTATCTACCAATATTTTCGGTCATTAGTATCACTGATGAGGAAAAATTTTCGAAATGTGCACATATGGCACATGAAAATTTAACATGTAAATATTATATATATATGTAAAGTAATATTGTAAGTCATGTCTATTAAAGTTAAAACAGGACAATAGTACCTACCTCCTATTCCAATTTCATCGTTGATGAACCTTTCAGTCCAGTTGCGATTTCGTTGGACAATTACCTTTGACAAATGAGCGAAATTAAAACCGTTAGATATTGGTTTGTGTAGATTATGCAACAAGGTATCCAGAGGGGGTTGCATCAAAAATAAAGAAGTCTAAAGGAGTTGCAGCAGCACTTGTTATAATGCATTTACAAATATGTATACCTATAAAGATCAAGTTAGATCAGATATCAAATTTTATGTCAGATGTTTTAAGAAGATATTTAGTCTTCTTAAGCTTTAAGATTAAAACTATGCTCAACTCCTTAACACCCGGCAGCCTAATTCTCTTGTAGAAAAGTTTAAATACACACTTAAATCAATGATTTCAACGTTAAAAATATGTTGTGTCAGAGCCAAGAAGCTAGGAACCTAATGATACAAACGGATTTTCTCCATTTGAATTGATGTATGGGCGTCGTGAGAATCATTAGATGAATCATTATTAGTAGCAAGAAAGGTTTATATTAGATACTTGAGGCACAAAAAAAACTATTGAAGACATTGTTAGGCAAAACAAAATCTCTACTAAAAACGTTAAAACATACTGTTTAAAGAAAATCTAGAAAGAGAGAATTAGATGTAGGTTTGAAAGTATTTGTCATGCTACCCAACCAGCATATTTCTAGGTTAGTATCTCAGTAAATAGGTCCATATGAAGCATCAAGTAAATAAATCAAGTAGATTATAATGAAAAGCGAAATACATGTTTCATGCTTAAGAGGTGATATGACAGAGATAAGGCGAGTAAAAAGATCAGAAAATACAACTATTGGCATGTCTAAATGTTATAGGAAGTATAGTATAGATGAACCTGTACATTCAAAACCATTTCCAACACCTTATGCACTGAAGAAATAGGTAAAGTAAGAGATGCAAGAAATAAGGGATTTAGGCTTCATAAAGGATTCAGCCGATATTCTGTACCTATACTGTTCTTTACGAAGCTGGATTTAAGCTTAAGTTTAGTAGTGGATTATAGGCTTCTCAATCCTCAAACTGTCTTTGATCCAAGACCAATATATCAAATTGATGTTATATTAAACAGAGTAAGCACAGCAAAATGTATTAGTTAATTAGACTCAACAAAGTGTTATAATCAAGTGCCTCTTGATGAAGATGCTAAGCAAAAAGCTTTTTAGTAATCCTTTTAGACAATACAGGTTTATTGTAATGCCATTATTTCCATTCGCCTACGGCACTTCTAGGTATCCATAGCATAATTCCTTGACTTACTGGTGAACTATCTCAGTTTAAAGAACAATAAAAAACCCGTGATGGAGACATGCCTCACTGCACCCACACCCTAGTATATAAGCCCCGTTCCACGTGTATCCAACATCTTTTTTCTTGAGTTTTGGTAAAGTATACATCGTTTGTATCTTATTGCTGTTTTTTTTGGCAACATATTTTAATTTTTTGCATGTTACATTTATTATTATTTGGCTAGTAATTCCTGTGTGTTATACGCTTAGTTGACGTTGTTTGTTATGGCTGACAGAAAAGACGACGTCCTTTCCATTTTTGACGAGTCGGAAGATTCGGTTGGTTTTGGTGATGATAATTTTGATGTTCCTACTCAGCCAACGTCCATAATCACTCGTGCTAAAAAAGCAAACGAGTTATGTAATTTTACAAAACGTAATGTCGTAAATGTAGTTCCAGATGAACTTCCGGTTTCCAGTGGTAATAATGTAAACAATAAAGTGAAGAGCCGATCTAAGACTAACCCTGCGAAAGGGAAAGCTCCCAAGCGGAAGAAATCTGTCTCGGGAAAAGGGGTAAATAGCAATAACAATAATAATGTTAATGTAAATTTGTTGAAAAACATTAGGTTTGAACGAGGTTTAAGATTGTATTAATAACCTTACTAACGTAGTTAATAGCTTGAAGTCGACGAATGTCGTTAATTCTTCTTATGAACGGCCAATGTCGCCCATTGTAAATGGAAGAGACAACATGCCGTGTACATCTCTTCAGACAGATAACATTTTAGATGAATTTGATTTAGATTCTTTTCCACTGGGTCAATCACGTACTGTGGAAGATAATGTATCTTTGACCAATGATCTTGAAGGTACAGCCAGAGGCTTTTTTGAGACTTATGATAATAATGTTAATCAGAGTAATGTTGTAAATGGCCCTCAGAATAATGATTCCTTGGACTTTAATGCAGATGCCATAAAGCATGGATGATGTTTCAGTTGGAGAAGCAGTTAAAGCCATTTTGGCTAAGATTGTAAATTCGGCTTGTGTCAAAAAGGTCGAGGCTCAGAAATTTACTGAGCTTACTACAAAATTCCCAAGGCCAAGTAACTGCGAATATTTGACACCGGCTAGAGTAAACTGTGAGATTTGGAATAATTTTCCTCAGAGGCCTCGTACAAATGATTCAGTGTTTCACGGTATTCAAAAGGTTATTGGCACTGCTTTTGTTCCTTTGATTAAAATGGCGATCTCGATTGCTGATGGTTATACCAAAAATCAGGAGTTTAAAGGGTATATTCTTGATGTTTTTGTCTTATTGGCCATGCCGTGTGTAGTTTGTCTATTAAGCGACAGCATACTTTGAAACCCCATAGTCTTAAGAAATATAAGAATTTGGTCAGTGATGAGATCCCTATTACCAAATTTTTATTTGGTGACGATATTAATAAAAGTCTGAAAGATATGAAGGACTTAGGTGGCATAATTGTGGCCTCTGAAAGATTTTCAAATCGGGCCAGTGATTTAAACTACAAATGCCCGGTCAGAGGACAGGGCATGTTCAGGAGCAGAGGTTTCAGGCGATACTCACAGAGGTTCAGCCGGGCCAGGTCATGGAAACCCAGACAAGGGCACAACACTCCCAGCAACAATGAAACCAATCAGTGAAGGTAAAATCTTTGAAAAACTGTTATAATGCATGGGTTGAGATTTCTAGTGATCGGTGGGTGTTGGAGACAATCCAAAATGGTTACTCAATAGAATTTTTATCTCCTCCTGTTCAATATAGACTGCCTAATGAGATTAATTTTTCCACTGAAATGCAGAGTATTATAGACATTAAAGTAAAGGAATTAATATCCAAAGTAGCAGTAATTGATGTCAACCAAATAAAAGATCAGTTTTTATCCAATGTTTTTATTGTACCAAAAAAGAATGGAAAGTTTAGGCCTGTTATTAATTTGAAATCTTTGAATTTGTTCGTTCAATATGAGCATTTCAAGCAAGAAACATTTAATTGTGTATTAGATCTCATCAAGGGTGATTTTTTTACCTCTATTGACCTCAAGGATGCATATTTAAGTATTGCTATGCATCAAAATTGTCAAAAATATTTGAGATATACTTGGAAAGGTAGAATTTTCAAGTTTGTTTCTATGCCTTTTGGTTTGTCTTCAGCACCACGGATTTTCACCAAAATGTTAAAGCCAATTTATAGATTTTTTAAGGCAAAATGGTATTCGCTGTAACTACTATATTGATGACTCATAAATAATGAATCAAGTTTATGAAGTTTGTGTTGAAAATTCAAAGACTATGTTCAATAAGTTAGAGGAATTAGGTTTCACTGTAAATTTAGAGAAATCTGTACTGGTTCCTTCTCAACAGATAGTATTTTTTGCTTTCCTTATAGACACAGTAAAATTCATGGTATTCCTAACTGATGAAAAGGTTAAAAGAATCCTTTGTTTAGCTTTAGATCTTTTGTCCTTACAATTAGTATCCCTAGAAAAGTTAGCATCCTTTATAGGTATGCTTATTAATGCATTTTATGCAGTGTAACAGGCACCTCTGCATTATAGGATTTTAAAATTTGAAAAGTTGTCAGGGTTATCCAGAAATGACAATAATTTTTATGTCAAACTTATGTTGTCAGTTAATGCTAGGCAAGTAATTCAATGGTGGTTTGATAACTTAAAAATTTGCAACGGTAAGAAAATTAGACCACCCAGTGTTACGTTCTGGATGGAGTGTGATGCTTCGTAAAATGGTTGGGGTGCTTGTTTTGAAGATCAGGTTGCAGGTGGTCGGTGGTCTAGTTATGAAGCAAGTAATCACATAAATTATCTAGAGTTATATGCAATTTTTCTTGGCCTTAAATCCTTTTTTAGAGATAAGGGAAACATTCACATAGATATCCGAGCAGATAATACGTCTGCTGTGACCTATATTAATAATATGGGTGGAATTAAGTCTTATTCTATGAATCAATTGTCCAAGGAGAATTGGACTTGGTGTTTACAGAGAAATATTTATATTTCTGCACAACATTTACCAGGGGTTGATAACTTTAGAGCAGATTTAGTGTCTAGAAATTTTTCGGATACAACAGAATGGTTGTTAAAACCTCAATTGTTATACAAAATTTGCAAACAGTGTTTTCAACTAGATATTGATTTATTTGCATCACTCCTGAATTTATCAGTTAGAGAAGTATATTTCCAGGTCACATGATCCAAATGCCATGTGTGTTGATGCTTTTTCAATTTCATGGTCTGATATGTCCTCATTTATTTCCCTCCATTTAACATGATTTCAAGAGTATTGAATAAAACATTAAAGGATTATGTAGATAAGGCCATTATCATAGTTCCTAATTGGCCTACACAGATGTGGTATCAGTTACTTATTTCAATGCTTGTTTCTGTTCCAGTTAGACTGCCGCGTCACAAGGACGCTTTAACTCTACCACAAAATGGCGAACTTCATCCATTGGCAGGAAGCCTGGATTTAGCCGCTTGTGTAATATCAGGAGATACCTGGCAACACGAGGTTTTTCGGAACAATCTTTGCATCTCATCACCTCATCCTGGAGGTCAGGAACCAACAAGCAGTATGAATATGCCTGGAGGAAATGCTATTTTTGGAATGTTTCAAGGAATAAGGATCCCGCTTCATCAACTGAGATGGACTTTATTGACTATTTGTCCTTTTTATTTCATAATGGTGCTTTATATTCTGTTATTTATACACATAAATCCATGATCTTGCAGACTCTACCTCTGATTGGTGGACATGATTTTAAACATTCAGTTCTGTTAACCAGATTTTTGAAGAGTGTATATAATATTATACCACCTTTACCCAGATATGTCGCGACATGGGATGTTTCAGTTCTGTTGCGCTATCTGTTGAAAATGTATCCTTTACATCAATTAGATTTAAAGGACCTGACATAATAACTTATTGCCTCAGTAGCTTTGATTACGGCTGTAAGATCACAAACCCTTCAAGCTTTAGATTAAGATTTTATGACTATCGAATATGATAGAATTGTTTTCCAGATTCGTTCTCTGTTGAAAAATAGTAAAGTTGGAAAGTTGCCGAACCATATTATTTTACATAAGTATAATGATGTTAGATTATATGTCTTCCATACACTGATGTGTTATGTTAAACGAACAACATTTCTCAGGAAGTCTTCTAAACTTTTTGTTTCTTTTGCTACTTTTGAGAGCGTATCTACTTCTACTCTAGCACGTTGGTTGAGAGATATTATGAAGCGCTCTGGTATTAATGTTGATAGTTTTAAACCCCATTCCATTAGGGGAGCAGCTTCTTTAGCTGCCTTTAGTTAGGTGTCTCAGTTAAGGACATTATGAAAACTGCAAGTTGGTCTTCGTCACAGATGTTTTATAAATTTTATTATCGTGAGAATGTCACTTCACTGAAAAGTTTTTCAAATGCCATACTTATTAATGTTTGACCTCTAAGGTGATGTACGAAGAACATAAATTTATTATGTATGAGTTAAAATACACATGAAGCAGTAATTATATTATTTTGAAATGTTTATATTTGTTTATTTGTAGTCATTTCTTTAAACATGCTATGGATACCTAGAAGTGACGTAGGCGAATGGAAAATAATGCCCCCTCATCAAAGCTTTAGTGATGGATGTGGGGCATTATTTGAATGAGCCGGAGTCTCGAGAGGTATCCACCCACCCAATCTATTGGTTGTTTTTCCACCCTGGTTTATAATGACAACAAATGGTTTTTTAAAAAGATGTCGGATACACGTTGAACGGGGCTTATATACTAGGGTGTGGGTACAGTAAGGCATGTCTCCAGCACGGATTTTTATTGTTCTTTTAACTGAGATACTTCACCAGTAAGTCAAGAAATTATGCTATGAATACCTCTAGAGCCTCCGGCTCATTCAAATAATGCCCCACACCGCCTCACTTTTTTGATTGAAGTTCACGTGTATAACATATTTTGCCAGTTTGAAAAGTTTTTACTTTGTTTTTTGGAATTGTGATATGGACAAGGACTGGTATGTTTGTTTTATTTTAATTATATATCACTAAAGCTTGGATGAGGGGGGCATTTTGAATGGTCCGCGCAGGGACCACTTTTGTTTAGCTAACCAATAAGGTTTCAAAGGGATTTGAAGATTTTGCAGAGTCATTTATAGATGACATTTGTGATTACAATTACAACACTTGCGTATTGTGTTTCAAGCGCTTAGAAATGCACATTTATCTGCTAAGCAAAGCAAAGGAAGCTTTAGATATGCAAAATAAACTTCCTTAGGACATGTTGTAGGCAATGATGTTATTAAACCTGCAATAGATAAATAAAGAATGTATAAAAACTCAGTTTCTAGACCTAAAAGACAAGTAAGATTATTCATGGGTCGGAAAGGGTTTTAAAGAAGTTTAAGAACTTAGGGTTGTCCTGACAGCTTTAACCATTGAAACATGCAAATAGGTTAACGTATATTTGGAAAGGAAAGTGTAGTTTTGGCTGTCTTGATTATGAGTGGTTAGACTGGCTGCAGTTTGCAGCAAACACGGGTATTGGAAACAGTCATGTTACATTATAACGTGAAAACTTTATCCTCAGGTGCTATAGTTTGCTTTTTTGTCACGCAGAGAGTTTATTTATTTGTCTCGTATAAATATTTTGTTTATTTTTTTCAAAATTTATTTATGTATAAAGGTGTGGTTTTGATATTAGTCATCAAACATCGACAGCTTTGATTTTAAATTTTAAAAGTTTCTGAAAACACACTGTTTGAGGTAAATACAAACTACGTAATTCATTATTATTACATTTTATTAATTAACAACATGTGTTATTGAAACTATACGTAAAAATCTGCCTCACTAATTAATTCACAAAACTCGGATATTATGAGATAAACTGGGCCAATATAAAAAAACTGGGCCAATATGAAAAAACTGAGCCATTATGGGCGCGTGCAACTATTATGACGTCATTTCATTATTAAAAAAAACAAAATGGCTGATCACATAGCGTTTCACATATTCTAAAAAGGGTAAGTGCCAATTGAACATTTTTATTACAAAATATGCTTATTTATGTGGAAACGTGGCTTTTGTTTTTAAAAAATTATTATCGATAAAAGTATCACAAAAATAAAAAAAAAGCTACACATCTTAATTCACTCGTCTCTCATGTCTTGTAAGCGTTATCGTTTCTTGTGTCGCAGTATGTTTACAAACGGACGTAAACAACTTGGAATAGATGCAACGAATAATAGACAAACATGTTTGTTTTGGAGAAAGCATGCTCGAGGTTTTGTCACATGACGTAAGTCTGTATGAAATGATGACAGAAATTGAAGATTCTGTCAATATTCCCATCGGAAGTTTTTTACCAGGTGAGTTTTGTAATTGTAATCACAAATATTGTCAATATGACACACCTCGGTCAAATAACTCGGTCAATATGAAAATACCTGATTAATAATATTATAATATAATATTATATCACATCACATCACATCACATCACATTACAACACATTACATTACATTACATCACATCACATCACATCACATCACATCACATCACATCACATCACATCACATCACATCACATCACATCACATCACATCACATTACATTATATTATATTATATTATATTATATTATATTATATTATATTATATTATATTATATTATATTATATTATATTTTATTTTAATAAATTTTATGAACTTTTAAATATAAAACAAATTAATTTGACAATATCAAACCAACATATAGCTTTTAAATCAAGAATGTGATGATTAAATCCTCAACCCAAAAGAGATACTACCATCTTCTAAAACGCTTTTATTGATATAAAAACAATAAAACAAACACACCAGTCCTTGTTCTGACACTGAGACTATTAAATTAAAAAAACAAATGAGGCTTTATATTTACAATTACTTTGGTTGCTAAGGACCCTCCAATAGTACCTCAATCACGATCAGAAATGCTATATCAAGGAACAAATTAGCGTTTCTCTTTTTAGTCTTGCTTAGATTGTTTTTATTTATTTGCATTGTGTTGTGTTTTTTGCTATTATTTGATATTACCAGGGTTTTTAAGTTAAAAATCCTCTTTTCTTATATTACTGCTAATATGTTTGCCCTTTCTAGGTTGGAATTTAAGTCTGCAGTAAATAAGCATTGCTTAATATATTGAATTGATGAGGAAACTCTATATTAAGTAAGCAACATGGTAGTTGCATTTATACAAATAATAATATTGTTGAGGAATGACTTTCTAAAATGTGCACATTTCGGTACATCATAATTAAACAGGTATTTCTGTTCGATGTTGGTATGTCCCTTGCAATTAAACTCATTCATATTAATAACGATAAAACTATTATATTGAAAGTAACATGTGTAATCAGCAGCTTAATACAGTGATGTAGAAACATGCCTGGCTGATCAGATACAATATAACCCTATTTTACAGCTAAATGTTGAAAATCAATGCATATGCGTCTTTCTCTTATGTCTAAAATTTCAACCGATAAACCAATTATAAAAAATCGCCCCGCTTGACCTGACTGTTTACTCATTATTTTCAAACGACCACCGCTCTCAGTACTTTGATTTCATTATAAAACGCAGTTTGTAACTTAAACATGCATCTGTTAAAAGGCTAAAACAAACAGTACCGGAAAACAATTACTGTTGAAAACAATCTTATGTACATTATGAGTTCATTAAGGAATAACTTCGATTAGATACATTAATAGTAGTAAACTACATTTTTTTTACCATTTTATAACACTGGACTGATTTTATACATTTGGATGTTAAGTGGTAACCTGGTTATGTTTAATTTAAAAACTATGTTCCAAATTAGTTTAAATGTGAATTTAAAGATGTAATTAGGCTTATTTAATCATGGCGATTAACTTATTTTTTAAAAATATATGATAACGTTTAATTATAACTCATTTTCGTTTTTCCTAACCTTATGTATTCATTTTTTATTTTTCACTGGTTGTTAAAGATTTTTAACAGTTACACCGTAATTTATCAAACGCATTTACACTAGAGGAAACAAACGAATTATTTCAAGAAAACCTTATCATACGATAGCCTTCATCTAATAGATAAAATGCTGTATAAATTTCAAAATTGGTTACAACGCGGAACAAACCAATGCTTAAAAAGGAGTAAAAACTAAAATGATCCCAAGTTATGTCCCCCCGAGCATGTCCAAAACAAAATGGTAACTATTAAAAGTAATGACCATTACTCGCTTATTGTTCCAGTAAGTTGCTTACCAATTCCAAATTTGAAGATTTTCAATAAAGTTTCTAAGATAAATTTCTAATTTCTAAACCGTAATGACAGAATGGTGTAAAGATATTCTTTAAATGAAAGCGTGTCACTTCTTTTAGATCATTTGGAAAATTTTTTTCTTTTCGTTGATCTGACTGCTTGGTAAAGGTATCACTCTAATGTACTAAGTGGTCTGGAATGTCTGAGACACTTGAGTTTGTGTAGATATTTAACTTTAGGATTGAAAATGGTCTCGTTATGAGTAGCTGAAAATTGTTTTCCCCGACATAAAACAACATCCAATCAACAATCTATCCATTCAACCATCCAACCTTAATCCTAGATTTATCAGCAATTGCTCCCATAGCATTATTAATTGGTTAATAATTAAATGACCCGCGATGACAAAATGTCTGTTTAAATAAGCAAATGTTTTGTAAATTTTCAAGAAAGTTTTTTCAAAAGGATGTTTTTTATCCAACTAAATATGTTATTCTTGTTTTTTCATGATTACTATCACTAAAATATTTTAAAATTTAACTTTACTTATTTCCATTAGGAAATTTATATACGATTTAAAGCTGCATTAAGTTTTTCAATTTTCCGATTTTTTTTTTTTTTTTTTTCTAAAATTATATTTTTTTTTTAAAAATAGAAAACTTTTAATCACGATCCGTGAGATTCGTTTTCTAAAATTTCATTCCTTTTAGCTGTAAAATACGAAATCCTCTAACCGGTTGGTCAGTGTTTAACGATGATTATTGTGAGCTTAGATCATACGCAAGGATGTACGGAGAAAGCCATAAATCGAAGATGAAATATGACAAATTGCATTAATTGTCTGTCCTTAATATCCAGATGTATTTGAAATGGTGTTATGTATCCCATACTAAGTCACAAATGACAAATTCAACGAGTTTCTGTGTTTAATTTATCGTGTTTCACCGTTTTTAAAGTTGTGTTTAAATGACCCGGTTTTTTATGACATAACCATGTTCTAATAATAATAAAAAAAATAAAACAAACAAACCAGTCCTTGTCCATATCACAATCCAAAAAAAAAAAAAAAAAAAAACAAAGCAAAAACTTTGCAAACTGGCAAAACAAGTTATACACGTGAACTTCCATCGAGGAAGTGAGGCCGGGTGCTCCGGAAGGGTAAGCACCTCCTGTCTAGCTAGCTACACCCGTCACGTACAAGTCAATTTTGAGAATGAAAGGAACAAAGAACTATGGTAAGTAAAATATATCCAGTATAAGTAGGGATACAGTGACTACATCTATATATTAAATCCCACATGGTACATCTGGCTGGAAAATTATTATTGTTTCTGCATTTATTCGAGCTTTTATCGTTGAACCAAATGTAACATTGTTCATTTGGAACATTATTTAATAGATTAGCACCGTTTTAATTTTTTCTTTGGAAAACTTAATGCAGCTTTATCCCTTCCGGCAGAGTTGTCAAAATATGCGTTACTTAACTTAAAGAATGCTTATTTTTCCATTTTCAGCTCTTCTCTTTTTAGCAACATGCAAACTTTTCATAACCTTTTTATAACACCAGAAAGTCTTAACGATAAAGTAAGAGTTTAACTCAGTTAATTCAAGTACATCTTCAAGCGAAACAATTGAACACTTTTATATGCATAAGGTTTACAGACTTTTTCATTTCTACATAAATGAACGTGACATAACAGTATGAATGTAAGAAAGCAATATAAAAATGTTAAGAGACCACAATTCTACTTTACGCACTATAACAACAACACAAAACAGTAATTTTAAGTTTTAAAAAATTGCAATTAACAATTGCATACTGTTAAATATAATAAGCCTATTTTGTCTTTGTTTCAATTTTGGTCTTACACAAACAATTGTCTTGTAAACTGTACGCTTTCAACAGAACATTACAAAATTACGAGTTAATAATTACATACAAAGTATAACTGAAAGTACTTAAAGTGGCAGAATATTTGGCATTGACATCTGGTTATCGGAGCGTGGAAATTTTCACGTTGAGAGTGAATAAAGACATGAATCAATTTTAGATACAAGTTGATTTGTGGTAAACTGTTATTTGTGGAATTAAGTTATTTAAGAAATGAACAGAATGTTTTTATGAAAATCGAGGTATAATCCGCTCTTTTCGATATTAATACTTCGATAATCATAAAAAATTCATTTCTTATAATTAATCTAATGAATTTGAAAAAAAATCAAAGAAAAAAATACAAAGCAAATTGTTATTAAACTTCAATATTCTAATAGTTCAACATATCAAATACAGCGTAGTGATTCAACATTTTTACGAGCTCCCTAGTAACCACCGATAGTCTAGCTTTCTAACGACGACGTCATTTTGCGTTGGTCCATGAATAGGTTTATGAGCGCTAATTTTTTAACACCGAACACACAGTTATTGAAGCTTGAACTAGATATGAATCCACTTGATAGTAAATTGCTACTGCTCAGCGATAATGGACCTTGTACAGAATGTGTAGAAGAGGGAATGGGGAGTGGTTGCAGAGAAACTGATGGTGTATTGCTTCTATGGTTTTCATGGGATGGTACAGAAAGAATTGCAGTATTTTGGAATTGTTTAGACGATGATATAAGAACAGAAAGTGTTGTGCTCAGATGGCGTTTTTGGAATGAAGAACAGTGTCTATCATAACTGCGGACAGGGCTTTCACTGTGTCAACTCCACAACAGAGTCGTTAAGTTTTTGAATTGCACTAGTTCGGAGACTATGAGATGTATAGGTGTGTGAACAACCAGAATTTGCAAGAATATAGCAAATTGATACTGCTTGACTGGCGTGTCAGTATACCAAGTAGCTTCCGCATTCAGCGATGCTGAAGTCGCTTTATAGGCTAGCAGTGATTAAAAGGGATTTGGAAGTTGTGTTTGTTGAGAATATAAGGAGTCTGAGAGAATTAACAGGACACGTTACATATCATTATTTGCATTCATTCTCTTATCGGCATGATCTTCGTCATTTTCAAACCACCCTTGTCTAGTTTTTTTCTATCATTTCATGGGTAGGTTGGACAAATTCTACATCGTTCTCGTATCAACAAAACATAAAGGAATTTAAGTTCAATTCACGATGGAATTCTAATTCTCTTGACACAAAATAGATGCTTATATCGTGTCATACACGGTTCCCTAAAGAAAATAGAACAAATATATAATACAAATACCAGTTAAATTTTGATGTGCCAGATGTGCACATTTCGGAAATTCATTCCTCATCAGTGAAACTAAGACCGAAAAGTTTGATGGATAAAAATATAAGCTAAACAGTTGAAAATAATGAATCTAAAGTTTCAAAATTATATAAATCCAAATCCAGCTAAGGAATGCTGTGCATGAGGGAACAAACCTTAGTTTTAAATTAATTCCAAATTTTAGACGACTGAAAATTTTGCTAAATGGTACATGCTAATGGATTTGTCATCTTGATAAGGGCAAGAACTGATTTTTACTAAATCGTCAGAATTTGTAGTAGCCTTATGTTTTGTTGGCAGACAGACCTTGCTTAAAATTCTGCTTCAATTACCTATTCAGTGTTATATTAGCAGGTTTAGTTGTTTTAACTCTCTCACAATGTCAATGTCGCGTCCTAAATCTTATAAATCTTTTATACTCTCTCTCTCTCTCTCTCTCTCTCTCTCTCTCTCTCTCTCTCTCTCTCTCATAAAAGCTTCTTCATTTTGTAAGATTACTCTGCAACCATAAGAGTTAAAATGTCAGCATGACAGAAATAGATATGGTAAGCTTAATGGTAAAGCATTAAAATTAGCTTTTTAAGATCAAGGTTCGAATCCTGGTCAAGACGTTGTGTTGTGTGATTCTTACTCTGGCCGTCTGAAATTCTGTATTTATTTATTTTATATTTATTCATTACATTGAAATATTTTTTCACCCCACGATGTTGATTTCATCGTAGATTGACATCCTCTCGTGATTTTAAAGGTTTCGATTTCTTCTTTCGATAATCTTTTGAATCTGTTCACTTGCTTTGTAACTGTATGTACAACGACACCTTGGCAATTTCTATGGCCTTTGTCATTTTTTTCACTTCTTCTTTCGGTTCATTCGATGCGCTTATTTCTATAATCATATTTTCTTGGTCTTCTGTAGGTTCCGTTATAATAAGACTGCATAGAACAATGCCATCATTTTGCATTTTAAGTGTTTTCAAAAACTTGGTCAGATGTACCAATGTCTAACGTACTGTTCTGCATCCTAGAAGTGACTTGCAAACGATAATTTTATTTTACATTAAAATTGAAAATATAATTTAAAAAAATAAAAACTTGAAAAACATTTTCTATCATTTATTTTTATTTTGAAATGATTTAAAAAATTATTTACACGTTAAAAATATCCCTAGACGTCCTCAAGTTATACATTATGTTTGGAGGTGTTTGTTGGGTTACTTGTGATATACAATTTGTCAAATATTACATAAAAGTATTTCCATTAACCACAAATGGGTCATGTGACGAAGTTGCATTATGCAGAATTATTCATAAGAAATATGCTGGCATTATCCAATCAAAATGCTTATAATGATACAAATTAAATAAATCTTATCTATTATCTATAATTAATATCTAATTAAGTATTTAAGATGACTTAGAACACACTACATAATTTTCATAAAAGTACATTCATATTTACAATGAATACAGATTTACGACATTCATGTTAGATCACAACATATTTAAATTGCTAATTAGTCATCTATAATGAACCCTGTTCAAACCGGTGATTGATTTATTGATGAATGTCTTCAGTTCTTCACTATAGGACGTGTAATGCATGAATGAAAAATGAAAACGGTTACCTGGATGAATTAATGTTTTCAGTGCTTTATCCTTAGAATACAGTCAATTTTTATACACACAACTATAATACTGATTTCTGGAACATATCGAGTTTTTAAGAATGCAAAAGTAATAATCTGTCTGTATTACGTCGTACCCATCTTTCAAATAGATTCTAAATGAGTCTAGTCTACAAAGCATGTAATTTCACACAATTTATTTACTTAAATATTGAAAATTTGTCAAAAATTTTAGCGTATCAAATTTCAAAACTTTTTACTAGCCAATAAGATTTTTTCATATTAGCGTTTTGTTTTTGTTGTCTGAATAACTTTAATAAAGATATGTTTCAAAGTTTTTGTTATTTTAAAATTTCTATCTATGCCTGATTATCGAGAACTGCACGAACATCTGTGTTTTCTTTTGCAATACTTTACAGTGTTCAAGAATATTTTCAGGAATTTTGAAACAACTGTTTAATTCTTGTATTGCTAATGTGTTGCCATATATAAATGCTGGTACAAATATTCCATTTTCAATCACTGTTTCGCAACTACTTTGACTAATATTTACATATTTGTTCTTGATATCTTCCTCTTTATTTTTGTATATCATTTAGAATTCAGGCCAACATTCTAAAACATATTGGAAATACCTATAAATTGTGTCTGGTTTCAAATCGTCCAAACATCTCTTAGTCACTACATCAAGAAGTTCCTTTCCATATAAAACACGCTTTTATCATAATTTTGTCGATGGTTAGAATCGACAGATTTTATATAGTATCTGAAAAAATTCCAGTTACTGTATTTGATTACTCTCTCTGGCTCATCTTTAGCTATTGATAACTCACGGCTATGTATATTGTTTCATACTTCAGCACGTATATATCATCTTCCATCTTTTCAATGTAGGTACCGAGTAAATCATTTTCAATATTTTGCAACTTTGGTTTTGTCATAATTTCTATCATGTGTAAACCACAGTGCCTTTAACAATTTAAATTGATTTCTTATTTCTTTGTTTTCATGCTTTTTTAAACCGTCAATTTGGTCAACTAATATATTTCGATGGTCGAAAAAAGAAGCTTTGCCCAAAGCACTATATTTTCTGTCTTTACAGAACAATGCACAGGTAAGGGGAAACCCCATAGAGATATGCTTTAAAGACAATTCTTTACGAGCAATTTCAGATATGGCTGTTTCATTTATTACCAGCTTGTGGTCAGATAAATTGAAAAGGTTGTTCTGATTTTCATGATCAGCGTCTGTGGATACGTCAATGCTATTTTTCCGCAATGGGCTTTGAATATCTTAATCGTTTTTCTTCTGTAAGTTGAACTTTACACATATCAATGTGACATGACTCATTGAATATGTTAAACCCACGAAGAATGAACCAAAGATCATCCAGCATATGAGTGTCGCATGTCATGATTATTTTTGTTTTTTCCATACTGAACACAGCTCATTTTTTTTTTCCAAATACGGATTAACATCTTCGCGTAATTTAGCGTCTATTGCTTTCTTAGTTATTATGTCTGGAATTAACAAAATCATTTTGACGTTCACATTAACAATTTCATCCTATTATGTAATATCATGGATAATAACAGGGTGATATCAGTATTTTTCTGTAAAATGTTTCAGCAAAAACACTGCATTGGTGAACCTGCCGTTATTATAGATGCCTCTATAAATTAAAATACCGTTTTGATCCAATAAGTCTTTTCCGTCTTCAAATGGGTTTGTTGTAACGAAAGGCGTTTCTTTTGAAATTCGTTTTATCAAAGCTTTTTGTTTTCTGTGAGAAAAAAAATGTTCAGTGATATTCAAAATATTGTGTTTTTTGTCTTTAAGGTCGTATGACTCTAAGTGAAAGCCAGTTGTTTACTCTTATGCAATTAGAAGCTGAAATCCTACAGAAAAGGGTCCAACTATAGCTCAATGAATAAGCTGTCTAACATAAATTCGCCTTAATGAGCGTTTATACAAGACAAGATCTTAATATACACGTACCCGTCTCATTCATACACGAGTTTGTTT
The DNA here is from genome assembly GCA_029721355.1 of Tegillarca granosa. Taxonomy (NCBI): domain Eukaryota; kingdom Metazoa; phylum Mollusca; class Bivalvia; order Arcoida; family Arcidae; genus Tegillarca; species Tegillarca granosa. The sequence goes on from CM056599.1 coordinate 12,616,356, forward strand.
TTAGATAATTCTTTAGAACTTTCTCTCTTTGCCAAAAGTTGCTGATGCAACGTTAAACAACATTATAACCCAACAACCCAACTAAATCAATTTCAGAAAACAAACTATCGTTACGTAATTTTCTTACTCCAACATTTATAAGACTAACAAAAAAATTAGAGCCTAGAGAAAATTTGATACGATAAAACAGAAACTATTTTCTATCCAAACCAGAAAAAGTTTTTCCTCAGAATGTTTCAGTAAGAAAATTTATACAATTTTATAAGTATTTGTGTTATATATTTAAAATTTATGAACCGAACATTTGCACAAATAATTTATGTAAAAAGTAGAAAAGTAGTCAATTGCTATAGTTTACATTCATCTTAGAACCTTCAAACACATTGAAAAACAGAGAAAAATTGACGTCATTATAAAATTATAGATAACGTTATTATAATGCGCAGTATTGGTACAAATTTGGTTTGATATAGTTAAAAATATTTTTATTACATTTTATTCTGTACACGGTCCTAAGAAAAATGGAACTTTAACTCTAATGATACATTTAAACTAAAGTTTCTGATTTCAAAAAAGGAAGAGTACTTGGTTAGATTAAGTGTTTATTGAAATTGTTACATTCATTATTTCTAATACTTAATTTCTATCGTAAAACTTACAAAAAATTATAACGAATTTTTCAATATGCAAAAACAGTTTGAAAACTGTTCCTTGCAACGTGATATTGAATAAGCATTTTGACAATTTTTGATCAATTTTGCTACAGATATTTCTCACATTACATTAGCTTTTATCGTTCAGAACTAAAATGGAAAAAACAAAACGAGGAAAGAAGGAAAGCCCTATCTTTCATTCTCACTTGATGAAAGAGTCGTTTTCTCTCTTATAGGCGTCAAAAGTTTTGTAAAATACATACAGAAGTCCGTACACCATACACTTGGTAATTTGCTTGATTTTTACAACTTAATGTATGAGCCCAGAAAAAACATCATATGTATAAAGACACTGGTTGAAAATGGCAAACTACGTTCGCGCAGAAATTTAAACCTTCTTTTCATTTATCAACTGGAAGCCACTGAAAAAATTATCTATTATAGTGAATTGACAGACTTTTTTGATTGTGCCACATTGGTTCTGTTGTGTCAAATAATTTAATCAAAAGTCATAGTCCTTAATTTTAAAAATTAGCACGGTTTTCATTGACAAAACATTTCATCCCAACAAAAATGTATTTTATTTCTTAATATAAGTCAGCAGCTTAAATAATAATGACGCATTTGATGAAGTCATGAATCAGGAATTTCATTTATAAATAACCTGTGTCACTGTCACTTTCTATTGTAATGATGCGACGACATTTCGGTGCTGAGACATTTGAAGTTATATTTACAGTTATTTGACAAATATTCATATATGATCAGGGAACAACGATTCAATGTAAATTTCAGTGTTACTTTTTGAATTTGAGATAAAATTAAATGTGACTACTCGATTCTCTTGAACAGCGGAAGTGAGATGGTATGTAAGATAGTAAGTGTTTACATGACCTTATTTTATTTTCAAAATCAATTATAAATAGTCTGATATAAGAGAATAATTAATGTATAATTTTTATGCAATACTGTATCTTTATATCAGTATGCAAATGAAACCCCTTGTAAGTAAAAAGAATGTGTTTGTATCAATACAAACAAATATCTATTTCTGCATATATTTTTCTAATAATGCTAATCAATTATCATGGATATTCGATTTTTGAAATACTGTTAGGTGAAAACAATTTTATTGAAAGAATTGTTAATCGTATTAGCATGGATTTGAATTGTCCGGGTGAACAAATCTATTCTAATGAGTAACTCAATCTTTCGTTACGAAGATTTGAGGTGTTTTTTCCCAAAACAAAACTATGGCATCCATCAAGTTGGATTTTCCTGATAAGATACAAAACAAAACCTATTGAAATGTACTCCAAGTTATCACAACTGAATTGATAAAATATGTTGAAAGTTAAATTTGTGAAGAAATTGTTTTTTTTACCAAATGAGATTGAAGATATCACCAATACCTGAAGTTTCAAAATGCTATTGCTTTATTAAGCAGGTATAATACATGGATATAGCTGTAAAAGGTATTCAAAACTAGTAATAGTCTATTTCATTCCCTTTAAGCATTTCCCTTAATAATTAATTGTAATATGACCAATTTGTTCGTTTTTTCAAATGTTTATTTTCAATACTGCTTTTGTAAGAAAGGTTGCAACAGTGAAATAGTGGTTGATAATCCAAATAATGTTTGTTTTCACACAAATCTTAGATGATGATCAAGAACTGAATCCCAGAGAGCTCCATCAAAATTGTATTGGATGCATTTAAAAAGATAGCATAGCAAGTACATCTAACATTAAAGGCTCTTGTGATGGGATTTATATTCAGACACACTGTCCAAATAAATATGATGTTACAAGAGCCTTTGAATTCAGGTGTACGTAGCAAGGCTCTAAAAAGAAATGGACTACTATAATTGTTAATTTTGATCTGTCATATAACACCTAAAAGTGATTTTAGGGGCCTCGGTGGCCGAGTGGTCTAAAACACGCGCTTACGGATCACAGTGCATCTCACCGCCTAGGTTCGAATTCCACGCGGGACAAATCCTAGTGTGAGAAAGTGTGTCAGTTCATTTTCCGAAGGTTGGTGGTTTTCTCCGGGCACTCTGGTTTCCTCCACCATCCCAGAACTGACCGCCTCGAAATAAGTGAACGATTCTTGACTTGGGCGTAAAACATCATTACTCCACTCCACTTCTAAGAGTGATTTAAACCAAAAAAAAAAAAAAAAAAAAAAAAAGAAAAAAAAAAAAAAAAAAAAAAAAAAATATATATATATATATATATATATATATATATATATATATATATATATATATATATATATATATATATATATATATATGCCATTACCATTTTGTGAAAATGAATACCATATACTAGGAAATGTTCACGGTATTGTAATTTCTACCCTAATTCCTAGTCGGATCCAAATCGTGTTAATTAAAAGCATGAATTTCAGTCTCGTTGAAAAGTTTGATTTGTTTCCCTTTTGTTCATTTTTACACATTCAGTACCAGCTTTGGTTAAACCACTGATAAAGATGAAGTGTTTTCCATTAAATGACTTTTTAAAACATAATTTACATTGCATTTGCGCCTTGCTCAATTAATGAAATAAATATAATAAAATTTATTAAATAAAGCTTTTACAGTTTGAATACACACCTCAGAAAATCATATATCAGTTTTCTTGATTTATAATATGTATAATAATATCTGTTTTACTCTTAATTACATGTAAATTTTCTTTACCTGTTACAGAGGCTAAGAAAGGAACATGAACTAAGAGAGAAAGGATTTGAAAGACAGAGTGTAGGTGATGCACGTGCAGCCATGTTGTTGTAAAGGGAACAGACTAGAAACAAGCAGAATTAGAAAGACAACAAGCAGAGGAAAATATGAGATTAGCTCTTGAACAAAAAGCTTACTAGACTTCATGGATAAAGAAATGTTCACCAACGAGTCCACTACTGGCTTCTAATAATAAGAATGCTGATGAAAATGAATTATAAAATTTTAATGATAAAATGTAATAGAGAGAAAGTGATCTTGTTTTCTGGGTGAATTTGGGAGAATTTTTTATTCAGAAAAATAATAAAGTTCAAAGTGCTGTATGTAGTTTTAGATTAGAATAATTGTCAAATATTTCATCAATATCTTCATTGATGTCAAATCATTTAAAACATGTTTTTAGATGTTAAGTCACACACAGACACACACACACACACACACATATATATATATATAGATATATATCTGTGTGCGTGTGTCTGTTAAAAATCATCTTATTATTGTTGATACAATTTCATTATTGGCATATTATTTATTATTATTTATTAAAAGAGGAAATAATCATGTCATTTTTAAAAAAATGAATTGTACAGGAGCAAGTGTTAACAGTATTTTTATACTCGTGAAATATTTCTGTTTTCGCAATCTGTATGGACTATGGTTAGGTGTAAATAATTAAAATTGAGAAGACATTTCATTTATTATAGAAGTGACATTAAGTGTGTGCAAATAGAACTTTATACAAGTGTTCTTTTAAGATGTTCCAAGCAATTATCAATGAATATCTAATATAAAATCATGCTTTAACTTTGATATTGAACAAATATATTAGAGTTTAGTAAACAACATACATGTATCAGCTGCCTTACAGTCATATAATGCTTCCTCTTGAATAAAGATTAAAGAATAAAGATTAGCAAAAATTACCTCATTATTTATTATATAGAGATTTGTGTATGTGATTAAAGGCACACACTTGACACTTGATTAATATCTGTTGATGTTGAAAATTAAATCATCATATTTATATATTTATGTTAAAATTTTAATCTGTGATAAAATGTAAAAATAAAATTTTATTCTGTGATAAAATGTAAAGATAAAAGTATTTCATATATAAGATTTAATTTTCAGCTGCCTTAAATTGTAAAATTTGTTTAAAACTAAGGTTTGTTCACTCACGCAAAGCATTCCTTAGCTGGATTTGGATTTATATAATTTTGGAACTTAAGATTCATTAATGTCCAACTGTTTGGCTTGTGTTTTTTATTATCAAACCTTTCGGTCTTAGTGTCACTGATAAAGAATGAATTTAACAGGTATTTGTGTTATATATTTATTTATTTTTCAATAGATATAATTCTTATACCAACCAAGTAGATAATTAAAATGTTTTGCAGTAAATTCTTATGTCATCTCTATGAAATCTTTGATTTGACGCCAGAGAACAAATGTTGTCATCAGTAACAAAATAATCTGCTCTAATGGTGTCATTTGAAACAGCTTCTTATCATGTCAATTGTTTCTGTACCCAAAAATGGCAAATTTTGCTGTTCACATGACAAGAATTACATATCTTACACGAATATAATATAAAAAGTTCCTTTTTTGAAGAGCCTTTAAAAGAGTATCACATGTTATCGGTATATAATGTTGGTTTGATATTTTGATAGAAAGTAACCCTAATAGAATGTAACGTAGAGTTAAAATCTACATAACAAATATCAAGTTTTTGTATGATGTTTTTCCTTAGCTCCTTAAGCCTCAGGATTTTTAGTTAAAATCATGAGAAAATAACTGTAATTTTCAAAGCTTTTTTCTGCCTTTTCTTATAATTTTGTCTTTACCAACCCCTTTCTTTTATCAAAGTATATGACTTGAACTTTTTGATTCCAACATAGTAGTTCAGATATTGGTTACCATGGCAACAAGATTTCAACTTCAATGCAAAATTAAGAAAATATAATAAAATACTTTTCCTGGACCCATGTCTTTCTTAATACATGCATCCAACTATTTGAAAATGGCAAAAAATTGGTCGAATAGGATACTTTGAAGAAACTCAAACTTTATGATATATTTTTTCATCAATAATCAAGTTCTGTATCAAATAAAAATCCTTCTATACATATACTTTTACGATTAAAGAAGCCATTAAAATCTCTAAATTCTGTTTTTGATTAGTAAAAATGGTGTGTATTCAAAGCTGATTTCAATATTTGTCTTTCATTTACACGGAGGCAACCTGATATATTCTTATAGATAAGAAATTGAACTTTATGTTTCTAAACAGGAAAGGTCAGGTTGGTTACCATAGCAATAGAATTTCAGTTTTAAAGCAAAAAGTAGGTTTTACAGCTTTTTCTGCCTTTTCTAGTAATTTTGTTTAATACTAACCAATATATTATCAAAGAATATGACCTCAACTTTTTGTTTCCAACAAATTTGATAAACTTTGTAAGATAAGTATTTCCTTGACAACAGAATATCCATTTTCTTGCAAAATTGAGAAAAATCAACAAATATTGTTTCTAATATATATATAATGTATATAAATATTAAGATTTTACAAAGTAAGGATCATCAGGAAATAATTCGATGCAATTTTAACTTTTGTCGTATAATATCTTAGCAATATCGAAGTTTGAGCTAAAATAAAACATTGGAATACACATGCTGTGATAAAGAAATATTACCATTGTAAATTGTTATTTAATATATTACAATACGAATTGTGCTATGACTAATTTGTTGCCTTTTCCCCTAAAAATATGATATGAAAACCACATATATTTTGAAAGATAAAGAAATAATTCTTCTTTCAAAACCTGCCACTATGACAACAAATTTACTAATAAAATGGTAAATTCTAATTTCAGTATTGTTTCCTAAAAAAAACGAACTGTATGCGTATAACTATTTGAAATCTACGTTTAACAGAGAAATAATAATCATAATAAAAATAAATAAATAAATAATAATAATAATAATAATAATAATACTGATGATTATAATAATTATTGCATTCAATCTAAACCTAAATTGTTAAATATTTCAGGACTATCCAAGGACTATGTCAAATTTTACTAAGCTATTGATAACAACGATATTACATCTTATAAGAATTATGTAGATTGTTTCTTGACACATAAATCACGTTTTTTGTATGACCCTGCGGATGTGACAATGAAGGGGCAAAGAATGGAAAAAAATTAGGGTTTTTTCCTTTAGCGTTTAATACGTCATTAGTACCAAACATCTGTCTACAACATAACCCTTATACGAGCTATTTTGCTCTTAAAAGTTATTCATTACAATCTCATAATTATAGACTTGAAAAATATTATGTTATACCCACAATATCTGTTTATATATCAAAAAGATACAAGAATGATTTTTAAAAGGAAGATTATTTCCAGTTTCAGGTTTTCATGTAGATGATAAAATTGTGAATAGCCAAATGCATATATACTTCATTCAAATACTGTATATCTATGGAGGCTTATAAGGCCCATTATAAGATGTGTGAGAATCATGACAGGGGTTAAAATAATCCAGGGAATTAAATTTTAACTAGTTTAGCAAACGCAGTTAAGATGACACCTAAATATTGACAGGGACTCATTCTACAATATGGTACAATTCTTATTTAATTAGTGGAAATTACACATCTAATGGAAATAAAGTTTTATTCAATATATATATATATATACTTGATTAATCCTTAGAGATTAATGAACTTGCTCTCATTGCAAAAAGCTGAAAAAATGCTGATGTGATTTATATGACATATAGTCCGTGGGCTAGGTGGACCCACCGTGCAGCCCCCCCAGGATCCTCTGACACCACTTTTTTCTGGTACCTTAGAGTATCTAGTTATGATATCAGGATGTTCCCCAAAAATAAATTGGGCCCTACTATATGTAAAACTTCCACATTTAACAGTACTTGATAATTATCAATACATTTCTCCTGTTGGGGTAGGGGAAAGTTTTTATGTTTGTTTTCAATGGTATTTTTTAAATAGAGATCACATTTGTTATCATTGTAACGGAAACATGTTCAGCTTTCATAATTTACAAACTCGGTTGGTGTATCTGCTTCTATGACGTAATCGTGACGTCATAAACTCAATATTTTGGGGAAAAACGCTATTTACGGAGGGAGGTTATATTTTTGTTTTTAAATTTCGCAAAATGGATCATTTGGAGCCTTATCTGGTACAAATGTAATGTGTTCATAGTGTGTTTAATCAATACAAATATATAGTTGTATATTTTTAACAAGTAAACACAGAACCAAAAGCATGACAAGCGTGGTAATAGTTGCTGATCTAATAATTTAACATATGTATATTAGGATCAATGTGATTCTTCTGTTAAATTTCTATAAAATACATTCATGAAGATAGTTGAATAGTTCAGTAGGTATCAATTTTGTTGTTTTTCTTCACAAATATATATGTTAAAGACGCTACATGATGAGTATCCCATACAATTAACAAAACAGGCACAATATGGTCACCATGTTGTCAGACGTTTTATATATTCTTTACCTACTTAACTACTGAAATATATTTCCAGGTAACGAATATCAAAGAGCATGAATATTTCTAAGAAACGAAAGTCACAAGTTCCAGATGAAGAACCGTTGGAAAAACGAAAATGCATTATTCATTACCCAGACTCAAAAAGTGAACATTTTACTTTTTTGTGTAATACAAATGACCCAGTAGAGAAACTTAGATTTCTTAAAGACATACGTGATAAAAGATTAATTCAACCTTCAAGTTCTGCACATCGCATGAAAGATATTTGTGAACAAATTCCGAATGAATTTAATCAAGAACATGGATACCATCGTGACTGTTATAAAAGATTTACAAAACATTTAGATCGTTTAAAGAGTGGACAAGAATTAACAAGTGGTGCGAGTGATAACACCAGTTCTAGAAGGTCAATGCTGAAAAAACAGAAAGGACTCTATTTAACCCAGACTGTATATTTTGTAACAAAGAAGGAAAGAAAAAGATAAAAAAGAAAGGATCTTGGACTACAGAGAACACAACAAAGTTTGAATATGGTGGTGGAGTTTCAGTGTTAGAACAGGCTGAGATAAATGGGGATGTAAAGCTGTTAAGGAGAATATCTGGAATTGATCTTTTTGCCGCTGAAGCTGTTTACCATCCTTCTTGTCGAAAGACCTATATGAGGAACCCGGAATATTGGAGAAGCAAAGATGAACAACAAAAGTTGGAACAGAAAGAAATTGAACAGGCGCATCTTACAGCGTTTGAGGCAGTGAAAAATGTAATTGATAAATACATTTTCTTAAAAAAAGCAAATTTTAAAACTCAATAATTTGCGACAAATATATGTAGATGTGTTAGAAAAAACAAAGTTTCCAAATAAAGATTACAGGAGTTCGAAGTTGAAATCAAAACTAGAAAGAGATCCTGATTATGAAAATAAATTATTATTTACCCATGCAAAAGATAAAGGAAAGTTTGACACCTATTTAGTCTGCAGAAATGATATAAACTTAGAAACTGCGATAAGGAGTGTTTACAACTTGTTTCAAACGGATACAGCAAAAGAAGTTGGAGAATTTTTACATGAAACAATTTTGAATGCGTATGAATCTTCAGATGAATTACCATGGCCACCTACAATTAACAGTTTGCAAAATATTGAAACAGTTGTGCCTAGCGAACTTCAAACATTTCTGCAATATGTCATGTTTGGTAATAGATCAAGAGAAATGTCACGACGTGAATCGCGATTGGTTTTATCAATAGGACAAGATGTTTGCAGAGCTTGCACTCATGGTAAATGGAAGTTGCCCAAGCATGTTTTACTTTGCATGACACTGAGGCATCTATACAGAAGCTCAGAGCTCACTACAATGTTAAACAGATTAGGACATTGTGAAAGTTACTCGTTTTCGTTAGAAATCGAAACTGCAATTGCAGAAGCCATAGAACAAACATCTAGTTATCTGTCAAGTCAGATCATTCGAAACCCACAAGTTGCTTCTGTTTTTCATTCTGATTTTGACAACTTTGACCAGTTAGTAAATGACTTGTCTGGACAAGGATCAGTTCATACTGCTAATGGAATAATGCTGCAGGACTTTGAAATCGAGCCGAAAGACCATGGTGGATCAGTACCAGATATTCCGTCAGTACCGAAATCATTCCATAGATCTTTGAGTCTTCATCCTGAACGTGAACTTCAAGAATGTTACATTACGAAAAGAAAAAGTCCAAAATATGACATTGTTCGTTGGGAAGATGAAAATAGTGGTACTGCCATGGAATCAGTCATGCTAAAAAACCTTTTTTGGATTCTCATTCGTCTTCATAACTCTAACACTGATAAAAGAATTCCTGGCTGGGCTGGTTACATGTCTTTGATTGGAGATGTTCCGAATTGCTTGACAACAATCGATTACTATCCCATTATAAACCATACAATTACAGAGTACAAAACTGTACAGGAAGTGCTAAGGTATTCTGAAGAAGCAACTAGAGAGGTTGGACAAAAGTATGTCATTACCACGTCTGACTTAGGAGTTTGTATGAAGGCATTCCCTATCGTATGGCAAAATCCAGACAGATATGAAGATCATATAATTCTAATTGGCACGTTTCATCTAGTATGTGCATATTTCAAAATGGTTGGCAAGAAGATGGAGGGCACTGGAATGTCAGATATCTTACAAGAAGCAGGGATGATCAGTTCTGGTTCTATTTATGGTGTACTGAATGGAAAAAACTACAGTAGGGCGATGAATTGTCACAAAGTTTTGTTGGAAGCATTAGAGAGGCTCCTTCTTTCAGAGTTCCTGTTGATAAAAGGAGACACCAAGCCATTTGAGAGTTTGAGGACTAATGTAAAGCAGAATGTTGATTGTTTCATTGGTATGCCAAATCATGGTGAATGGGTGAAACTTGAAGCAAATGAGGAGTTTCAACAGTATGTTATAAGTTATGAAAGATTCAAGGATGATATAAGGTCAGGTGCTTTCGGAAAGACAGCCAAGCTATGGATTAGTTATATGGATCACATCTGGAAAATCTTGGCTCTAATAGCAGCTGTGAAAGCAAACGACTTTCTGCTTTACAAATACTGTCTGTATATATCTTCTTCTCATTTGATGGCCAAAACTATGCCAGATATCTAACATTCTTTTCAGTGTTCATGAATAATATAGAAAACACTCACCCAGATTGTGAAGACTTGCTAAGAAGAGGAGCTATCAGTGTAGCTAGATCTTTCATACCAGGAAATCGAAGTGCTGTTGATAAAACAATTGAGAAAACATTTATGAAACACACAAAGTCGAAATCAGGTGCAGGTAGAAAGGGTGTGTCTGGTCTTGTGAATAATTATGATGCTTACCAGCGCTGGGTTAGAACAACACATCAACGATCACTATTTGTTGAAGAAACCTATAGCACAGTTGATATGTTGGAAGGGTCATCCGATTCGAAAAGACATAAAGATTTGAGACCATCAGAAATAGAAAAAAGTGAAAAATCCGTTGAAAAGACAATAGATGCAATTAACAGTTTTCTGAATCCCTTTACAATTGAAGACAAATAAAATTTGTACTGTATATCCTCTGGCGCTCATTCTACTCGGGCTATTGAAAACCACGTACTTTATGCAGAGCAGTTGGGTAAACGTGCAAAAGAATGTTTCATTAAAGACAGATTAGAGAAAAAGGACCACTTTTTTATCCTATTCCAAGAATGAATCTCAAGAAATTTTCTGAACAAAGTTACAAAGGTAAAGACTTCAAAAAACAAAACCCTGGAATACAAGCAACAGGGGAATATTGCATTTCAGCTCCTAGTTCAGTCACAACAACAAGAGGAAAAACTTGATTTGAAATAACTGATGACCTATTCTCTCACCCCTGTACCTTACAGTTTAGGAACTGCAGACGGATTTTTGAATAAAACAGACAAATCAAAAGCATTTCATTTTTTGATCAAAGACATTGATGATGCACCTATAACTCCAAATGATCAAACCATGGTCATTTATGATGGTAATGCAACATTTCATCAGTTAAGAGAAATACCACCAAATTTTGGGAAGATAGCTGACAAAATTTTTGAAATTATTTCACAGCCATCCAACCTCATTTTTAGTACAGATATGTATTTGCCGGGATCAATAAAGTCAATGGAACGAGAGAGACGAGGTTCATCAGACAAAATGATCATCAAAGGTCTTAGTACAAAACGACCAAGAGACTGGAAAACATTTCTGAGTAATGACAAAAACAAAGAGCAATTGTCTGAGTTGTTAATGAATGCTTGGAGCAGTGATACCTATGCTGAGAAAATTAAAGACAAAACATTAGTGACAATTAGTAAAGAATATGCTTACATGATAAAATCAGAAGGAGGCACAGTAAGCAAATCAGAAGTGGAAGAACTGCAGTCAACACAAGAGGAAACTGATACAAGAGTGATTCTTTACTGTAACTACGCTAAAGAACAAGGTTACAAGTTTGCCAGAATAAAGAGTCCAGATACTGACATATTTTTCATATGCTTACACTATGCTTTATCAGTGGATGGAATGACTTTGTTATTCGATACTGGAATCGGAAATAGAAGAAGACTCATAGATGTGTCTGAAATGGCAAGATCCTTTGAACAAAACTTCTCAACTGCTCTGATGGGTTTACATGCATTCACAAGATGTGATACCACCAGTGCCTTTCGCGGTATTGGAAAAGCCAAGCCTTTGAAGATTCTACAACGACTGTCTCGTTTTCATCCTATTTTGGCACAATTGGGTGAGTCATGGGAAGTTTCAACTGAACTCGAGCTTGGCTTAGAAGAATTTACGTGTTACATGTACGGCAATCAACGGATCAAAAGAATTAACGATCTTCGTTTAAACATGATTCAGCGAAAATGAGGATCGGACACCTTAATGGCATCCAAAAATGTCGACCTTGGTTCCCTTCCTCCATGCAAATCGTGTCTTATACAGCATATCAGAAGAGTTAACTATCAGGTCGGAATATGGAAGCATGCACACATTCGGAAGCCTGATATACCAGAAGCTACAGATGGAAATGGATGGACATTAAAGGACAATAGGTTAGAACCATTGTGGACTGAGGATGATGTTCTTCCAGTAAGCTTAGTTGATGTCTTAGAAAAAGTATTGGAGGATACAAAAGATTGTGAGTCGGATGTAGAAACTGCTGAAGAATCTGAGGATTCAGACATTGCTTACAGCTCTGAAAGTGATTCTGATTAAATAATATATTTACTATGACGATAGAGAGAGAGAGAGAGAGAGAGAGAGAGAGAGAGAGAGAGAGAGAGAGAGAGAGAGAGAGAGAGAGAGAGAGAGAGAGAGAGAGAGAGAGAGAGATGAATGATGATGAAAATTGTATTCATAAGGACAAGTTTTAAATAATTGCAGTTTGAAATAACATTCAGTCACTGTGTTACCAAAGGTGATTATAATAACTAAGTAGGTGTTATTATTGGCGCAGGTCCTAATGCAAGTAATGTTTTGTAAAATTGGTAATGCTTGTTATTAGGATAATGAATAACATAATATTGGTACTGAGTATAACTATGCCTATGATTGAATAAATGGATGAATAAATGTGTCAATAAAATAATAAATGAATGAATACATGCGTATATGAATGAATTGAAGATGATGATGATGATGATAACGACGACGACGATGATGATGACGATGATGATATATTGCTTATACCAGAAAAATACCACATAGCTTTAAGCATGACTATTTATCTAAAACATTAATGTTTTTTCAATAAATTGGTATATTTAATGTTTTACTTAACACAGGAGAGCCAATTTCTGAAGATGTGAGTTATGATAATTTATAGTTACAATACATGACGTAAATAAAAAAGGCATACAAAGTTTAAATGTGTTGTATAATGTTGTACAAAACTATTTTATAACAGTTGCAAATCTACAGCGTTTTTCCCAAAATATTGAGTTTATGACGTCATGATTACGTCATAGAAGCAGATACACCAACCGAGTTTGTAAATTATGAAAGCTGAACATGTTTCCTTTACATTGATAACAAATGTGATCTCTATTTATAAAATACCATTGCAAACAAACATAAAAACTTTCCCCTACCCCAACAAGAGAAATGTATTGATAAATATCAAGTACTGTTAAATGTGGAAGTTTTACATATAGTAGGGCCCAATTTATTTTTGGGGAACATCCTGATATCATAACTAGATACTCTAAGGTACCAGAAAAAAGTGGTGTCAGAGGATCCTGTGGGGGTGCACGGTGGGTCCACCTAGCCCACGGACTAATAACCATATACATCGAAATACATTCTGTAGGCTTGGATAGTCAGAAAATCATCAGGAAAAAATATTATAATTAATATAATAATAACATAAAAAATATATAAAGAAAATAAAAAATAAACAATAATTGTTTTTAATTAAAAAAAGTTGATTACTTATCTGTGGTTATGTGGAGAAGAGTTACCTTGTTTTACGCCTCAGTCAAAATTCACTTATAGAGGAAACCAGCTCTTGGAAAGTGGAGGAAACCAGAGTCTCTGCTGAAAACCACCAACCTTTGACAAGCAAACTAACAGATCGTCTCACACTTGGATCAGCCAAGGTGAGTTTCGAACCTAGGTAGCGAGAGGCACTGTGATATGAAAGTGAGTTTTATACTACAACCTATAAGGCTCCTTATTTGTATTTACAAAAACGTGTAATGTGCTAAATATCAACAAAATTAATGATGAAATATAACATTGTTGAAAATATGGAAGGAAAGTAAAATATGTCTTTTTTTCACACTTATCACAGTGTGTGTGTTTTTCTTAACATTGGCCTTCTATCCATTCAATCAGCCTTCACCATTTTGTAATAAATCAATTTGATCAAATGTTAAGAAGATTAATTACACTGTAATTTTTCCCTTTTACAAAGAAATTACAAATGGAAAGGATCATAGTGTAAGTACCGGTAAAATATTAAGTATTATATATATATATATATATATATATATATATATATATATATATATATATATATATATATATATATATATATATATATATATATATATATATATATATTGAAAATTTAGATCAGTAGTAGTTCCAATCTGTAAAAATGATTAATATCCTGGAATCAAAATGGTTTTTAGTGTGTGAATGTGTGCCAATGTGCTTTTTTCAATTTTAGATTTCTGACGTTTGCTTTATTTGAAAGCAATATTTTATATTCTTGATATCAAATTTATTTTTTTTGTTGAAAAAATTGAGATGAAGTTGTCAGCTAAATCTGTCACTAAAAGATGTAAAGGGAAAAGGCACTGTAGATTCTGAGTATTAAATGTACAGCTACCAATAAATGATCTGTGAAAAAGAAATTGATTATTTTTTATTTGTTAAATAAATTCAACAAAACAGAATTAGATATTTTATTCTGATTTTACATGACAGTTAATCATATGATGACATGTTTGTCTGTGTTGCTGCATATGTTCTGACAGCTTCCTTGAGTTATAATAACAAACTCAGTATGCCATGTTTCAAAAATAGATTTAGAAGAAACAACAAAGTAAATTTTAGTTCAAAACATTACATTCTGTTGTTCAAGATGTTTTTAAAAGGTTATAACTGTGGTATGTAGGCAAAGAAGTAAATCTGTTCTTTTTTCATCTTGCAGTTGGAAGGACAATAGAATTTCAGACAAAGCCCAAATGTGGACCTAAAATGTAGCATTTTTAGTAACCATACAGGTGAATGGCAAAGCTTTCTTGTATCTAAATCTGAAATTGTAAAATAACATGTAGTGTTGAAAACAGATACTGTCTGATTTGTATAAATCTCTTATGTAGACTAGATAACACCATTGTATTGTACCCTCATAAATAACACTACTTTTCTGAAACAAAAGATATCAATTTCATCAAATGTTATTGGGTCTATAATCAGCTCAGGTGTCAAACATGTATCATAAAAAGTTTCAAAGTTATCATGGCTTCATGCATAGCATATGCTAAATCCAAGATTTGGATACTACAGGCACTGCAGATTGCAAATAAACCTGAAAGTTAGGTTTAAAAAAAACTTAATATTTAGATGGCAAAGTGACATGTTCACTTTCTCACAACTTGTAAGTACATAAACTTACAACTGTTCGAGTTGACAATATTTTGTAGGTAAAAATTCTGCTGTGAATTCATCTCTCTCTCCTTCAGTATCAGTGCTGGCCACATGAACATGGAACCTGAATACATGACACAACTGTATGCATACAAATTCAGTGGTCTAACTGTGGTTCTATAATTTCTATGCTTACTAGATTGAGAACAAATCAGAAAATTTAATTTAAAAACCACAACACAACAAACAATAACAACAAGCAGATGTTGGTAATTAGAATCAGTTAATCTCTCTGCACCACTGCTATCACAAGTTGCATCAGGCAACTGGCTTAACCCCAACCACACTCTCTACAAATACAATTAAAATCTTTCAAAGTAATAAAAGTGAAAAAAAAACAATATTATCCAATTTATGAGACAGATGAACGTATCTTTGTATTAATTTAGAGATATCGTGATGACTACATCAATACAAGGGCCAGGTGGGCTATCTGTGTTTTGATTCTTGTGGTTGGATTTTCGTGGCATTTTTTTCTACATCAAACTAAAATCAAAACAAAACTAAGTAAAATTAATTTCAAACTTTAAAATTAAATATATAGAACAGTGATATATAAATAATATAAGTGCATATCCAATAATTAGAACGGTGTTTTGTTTTGTTTTCAAAAATTTTAGGCATGCAAGTGATCAAATTTTGTCGACTTCCCGTGTAAAAACCGGTGCAAATGATGGTTTGTATCTGGTATCAAAATGACCGGTATTCTAAGTACTATTGATCACATGTATAATTTTTTTACCCATTCGGTGTAGGATGCAATTCTGTCAATTCAATTTACAGGGTGTAAACTGGCTCGGCACCGCCCGTTTCATTTTGACCTTTCACAACAGCCCGCACTATGTCAAGAATTTCGACGTTTTAATTTGTTTTGATGGGATAACAATTGTTGTGGTCGTTTAGAAAAATCAATTATCCTTTTTTACATAAGAATTTTTATATAGTTTAAGTTAAAAAACCCATTTAATTAATGATTTATTACGATAACCACGAAATGCAAATTCTACGAGGTGACGACAAGGCGACACCTAGTTACCAAAATTGAATTATTCCCCTTGAAAGGCCCTGAAGATAAAACCGAGGGTTTAACGGAAAATATCGAAGCTGGCCGTCCTACTGTCAAGTTTATTAATCACTAATTTAATATTGTTGATGACATCTGCACTTTCTAAGTTCTTTTACTTGAAAATTATTATTATTTATATGTAAAATAGCGATTTAATTGATACAGAAGAAGCAGTATGTTAACTATACAAACAGCCTTTAAAATTGAATAATTGACCAGAATGTCCAAACAAACGAATAAATAAATAAATAAATAAATAAATAAATAAATAAATAAATAAATAAATAAATAAATAAAACAAACATACCAGTCCTTGTCCATATCACAATCCAAAAAACAAAGTAAAAACTTTGAAAACTGGCAAAATAGGTGATACACGTGAACTTCTATCAAGGAAGTGAGGCCGGTGCTCCGGAAGGGTAAGCACCTCCTGTTTAGCTAGCTACACCCGTCAAGTGAAAGTCAATTTTGAGAATGAAAGGAACAAAGAACTATGGTAAGTCAAATATATCCAGTATAAGTTGGGATACAGTGACTACATACTTATCAACAATATTGTGATGACGGCCATAAAACTTTTTAAGGGCCCTGATTAGTCTAGGCTTGCAATATCCTTGTGTCAACAATTTAATTGTAAGTAATTTGCTTCGTTGCAGAAAGTTCCCATAGTGGGAACAAGCTCTACCGTACCGTATTAACTGTGAAACATATACACCATACGCAGGAGAGGCAGGGATATTACTGCAAAGAAACGGAAAGTTGACAATAGAAAAATTGAAGTCGTCACGTTTGTCGTATAGCTTCAGATGTAACCTTTCATGGGTGTCATAAATAAAATAATAAATAAATATGGTCTTTCCGAGCCTATTTTTAACAAAAAAGGAAAAAACTAAACCGTTGATTTTTTTTCTGGAATCTGCAGTGCATATAATAAACTATGGTACTAGTATTATTCAGAAACTTCTGGTGTGTGTGTGTGTGTGTGTGTGTGTGTGTGAAAGACGGGGTTACCTATTTGTCAACTCTCAAGTTGCGAAAGTTGGTCAGAAACTGAATATAGAGAAAGGGAGGGATTTTTTTTAAATTCTTTTACGAGCAAGTCAAAAATTCAATGTACAAGAGAGAGAGAGAGAGAGAGAGAGAGAGAGAGAGAGAGAGAGAGAGAGAGAGAGAGAGAGAGAGAGAGAGCTGGAAACATTGAATACATGTAGAAGTTAGAATATATCTATGTCTATGTCTCCTTTATCGTATAAACAATAAAAATTCAAATGTACTAAAAGACAAATCATACCTTGAATGTAATTGCTATCGTTTCTTTAATAATTAATTTTTTGTGAGTTTTTATGAAACATCTTTAAGAATCCTTAAAATGTACTTAAAGATTCTTAAAATTTCAGTTCCGTTAAGAATCGTCATGGATTCCTTAAAGATCCTTAAAGGTGTCCTTAAAGATTCCTTAAGGGTTCATTAAATATCCTTAAAAATGGAATGGTTTAAGGAGGCCAAACTGTTACTTTTAGTTACGGTGATGGTCAGTCTGGGTACTCTAGATCTTTGCTCCAACAATAGAAGTAAGATTAAATGCTTTAATAAATATACACATTGTCACCCTTGTACAATTACTGTAAAATGTGAAATATTTATAAAAATGAAATAGAGTAAGCATTTTAAATCATAAAATCTTGTTTAGTTTTTTTTATATTTTCAAAACCAATCTTTTCAACCTTAAAGGATAAGTAAAGTCAGAATAAAGAAAAATTTTAAATCTCCGTAAAAACGAACCCATAGTTATAGCGTTTAGACTATTATTGTATCTTAATTAAAACTGGATGTTTGTCAGAACTATACGAGTGTTTTGAATGGTAGAAATATAATGGTTTAAAATGTATCTACATTTTCATCAAGAAACTTATAAAGGCGCACTGCTGCTTAGTGTTACAGTTCAGAGACGAAGTATTTTCACAGTGTTTTCGTATCTAAAGTTTTAAAACCTTCTTTAATTTATCAGATAATGGCGTATTTATTTATGCACCGAAACCGGCTGTGCTAAATGATTTTCTTATGATATGCGAAACCACCAAAGATATAAACGGTATACGGTGGAGACAAAATGGACAAAATATCACATTTTTGTATACAGACACTTGTTCTGTCGCCGATTATTCCAAGAACTACAGTTATTCTTGTAAAGAAGTACAGTTTAATCTTACAATTCCAAAATCACAGTTGACAGATGAGCTGCATCGGTCACTTTGGACTTGCGTCAATCCGTATGGAGGAATAAGCAATGAACTCAATCTTAATGTTAACAGTAAGTGAAAAAAAATCGGACGGTTAAAATCAGTTTTAATGAATTATGAAATGATTTCGTAGTACCAACTAGGTGATATTTCTAATAAAACTGGAGTTGTTTATTTATTTGATTTTTGATCAGCTTTGGTTCTGCTTCATCAAATGATATTTCCAGAACCTTTTTTTAAAACCCTTTTTGATGATATAGTATTTTATTGAGACTAAAAAGAAAAAACACGTAGTTTAGACTAATTATAATACTCGTGCTTTCAGTCTTTATGATGAGGTAATGTCCATTAGTTTGTGTTTTACGTGTATTGATTTAGGGATTTGCAATTTACGTGGATTGATTGGATGGTTAGTGTTTTATTTGGTCTGATTAGACGTTTTTGTTTTACGTGATATCATTGGACGGTTTCTGATTTAAGGTTTTTCGATGGATGGGTTTTGTTTTACGTGGTTTGATAGAATGTATGTAATTATGTAATTAAAACTTAAACTCAAATGTCGTCATTTATGAAAAGAAAACTAAATTAACTTAACCAATAGCAGAAAGATTTGTTTGAGTAATGTTTCATTGGAATAATTCATCCATAGCAAAACATATACTAAAGTAGTGTAAAATTATTTGTATTAGTTCTTTTGATGTATAAATACAATTAAATCATAACAAATATTTCTTGTATCGAAATATACAACTTGTTAAACACTAATGATATTTTTTTCCAGTATTTTTATGATGACTTTCCAGATAATAATTCCTGTTTTTATTAACGTTTAACCCTAACATCCTTTGATTTTTTGTAATTGTTTGTTATTAATAAATATATAACATAAATACCTGTTACATTATGATGCCATATGAGCACATTTCTGAAAATCATTCCTCATCAGTGACACTAGGGGCTAAAAAGTTTGATAGATGAGAAACATAAGCCAAACAGTTTAAAAATAATGAATCTTGAGTTCCAAAATTATATGAATTCAAATCCAAATGATAATAACAATTACATTTTTGTCAGTTCCCATCAGGGAGTTAACCTTTAAAATTCAGCAGAAGATATTGAAACTCAGAGAAGGCGATTTAGGTGAGTTAGAATGTCTTGCTGGTCCATGCCGTCCGCCTGCCAACATTTCGTTCCAATATGAATTCGAAAGCATTGTCACGGGATGGACGATGAGTGAGCAGAAACGAAATGAAGATACAGACACTTATATCACAACCAGTAGATGGAAGTTTCGGGCTTCGCGGAATCAAAATGGAAATATATTAACTTGTAAAGCAGTGAATGGATGGAATTCTGGCTACTTTACTCAAACCATCAAAAAGGAAATTATTTGTAAGTACAACTCTAAATATCTAACAAAAATAATAGTTTAATGTGCCAAATGTGCATATTTTGAAAAGATATTTCTCATCAATGTTAATTTTTTTGTATTAACCTCTCTTAATAGGTAGTACGGTAAATTCTTTCGTTTTTTTTTTTTTTGCTGTTTGTCAAAGTTATGACGGCTTTGCACTCATGGGTATCGGAAATAACAACATAGTAATGCCTAGTGCTGCAGTTCGTTTGTATACTCTTGTAGGACCAAAGTAAACATTTCTTTAACAAAACTGTCTATAGTTAGTTATGTTCGAAGTTATCTTCAAAAGGGTACTTAAAATTCTTGAATATCTTGAAGCTTAACAACATTCAAATTTGCCAGATTTCAGTTAAGAAAAATTTTACTAAGGAATAAAGGTAAACTTTGTTCATGTAACGTTAAATCTAATGAATTATACACCACGACGTATATTAACTTTAACCACAGTTCTAGAAAGTAATGGAAGCTAATGATACTACAATGAACGTAATGTTGGTACAGATGTCTTATTAAAGACTTAATTCATTCTGATAACCTAAGTCACAAAATATTGTCTTAATTTTAGGTCCTGACTGTTTGTGTAACATGTGCCCTGATCACTGCCAAGTGTACGTTTAAACGTTCTATAGTTCATCTCTATATACTGGTATATCGTTTTATGTTATAGATGGGCCAGAAAGTGTCAGACATTCACTACAATCAAGCAATCTGATAATACCGGAATATGAATCATCTAAAGCTGTAACATGTTCAAGTGACTGCAACCCAGCTTGTAACTTTACCTGGTGGCATCGTGGTACACGGGTTATTGATGGAAGTACATTTATTCTTACAAATGTTTCTAAAGACCAAGCTGAAACATATGTTTGTAATGCTAGTAACATGATTGGGAGTGGAATGACGGAGATTAAGATTGATGTGTCGTGTACGTATCTATTCATTAGTTTTCACTCTCACTAATATTTCTATAGATCAAGCCGGACCATATGTTTGCAATGCAACTAATGTTATTTGGATTGGTCTGAGGGATATTCAACTTAATGTATCGTGTTTGTATTCATTCCGTAATTTTTAGTTTTAAAATGTTTTTAGGAACCAAGCAGGAACATATGTTTGGAATTCCGGTAACGTTTAAGGGAGTGGACTCATAGAGATTAGGCTTGACGAAACACGCATGATTCATTCGGTTTTGTGATAAACTTATCAGCTGGAAATCACACTCATTCTAGACTAAAAATGAGATAATTCGAAAGAATGGTTAGGAAAGAAGAAAGAGATATCATGGTATATCAGTGATATCATATCAATTGTATTTGAATAATACACGTTAGAAATTGAATTAATTATCCCGTATAAACGACCATTATAAAATATTCATTTTTCTATTACATATCTCAGATCCACCAAAAAATACTGAACTCAAAGCAAAAACTAACCCTGTAATGGAAAATGACAGCCTGGATTTACTGTGTAAAACTGACAGCTTCCCGACGTCTAATGTGTCATGGATGCAGGGCAACACCACACTCTCGTATGCTGCGATGGCTGATTATCATTATATAAAACATGCTAAATGTTGGGATACTGGTACATACACTTGCAAAGCTTCAAACGGTCACGGAGAACCAGTTTCCAAAGCGATCGACATATTTGTAAATTGTAAGTATTTGTTCTTGAAAATGGATGAACTTCGAGTTCTTAGTTTACTTTCAGTAGTAGCCGAAGTAGTTTATATTTATTATAAATTGCGGCAATTTGTATGGCTATGCTTATTTATCTTAAGAGAACTGATGTGATAATGTTAAAGTGCGCTTATTTTAGTATTTTTTTTATTATTTCTACAATTGATTTAAACACACATGTTTTCCAAAATAATTACAAATATCACCTTGTTACACAGTTTGGAGCACTTTCATGGGCTATTTTCAACCTTTATTATTTCCTGAAAACAACGTTTATTACCGGAATTGCTTCCGGACAGTTCGGGGATTATCCATCTCCGAGTTCTGTTTTTAGATTGCAAACAAATGGGATTTTGTCAGATAGGCAGAGATTCCACCGATTTTTTAGATTGAAATTTTGAAAAATAATTCAAACATGTTGTGATTATTTTTCACAAAAATATTCAAGACTGTATT
Organism: Tegillarca granosa; assembly: GCA_029721355.1. Lineage (NCBI taxonomy): Eukaryota > Metazoa > Mollusca > Bivalvia > Arcoida > Arcidae > Tegillarca > Tegillarca granosa. The sequence continues at coordinate 12,638,849 of CM056599.1, forward strand.
TATAAAAAATATGAACAGATGCAAACAATCTCTTTTGTAGACTCCTTAAAATCTAATGTTAAATTTTTGGTACACTTTTACGCGGTTTTACACATTTTGTGATAATTTTTTACATTGTGACACCCCAATAACTACGTAAAAATAAAATTTTAATTACATATCAACATTACACCCTAAACACTTGATAATCTAAATCAAATCGGCAGCACCATAACTTAAGATTTCCTATCACTAATATAAAACATTTTCAATTAATATTGATAAGAAACATACTAATGCTTAACAGTTTGCAACATCTCACGAAGGATATAATATAGATTATGTCTATTTTACAGGCAAACCTAGATTGGATCATAGAATAATGACGCAACAAAACATACAAACCAAGTATGTAAAGACTGGTTCATACTTGATGATTAAATTCCACTTCATAGCTTACCCAGCACCTAAGATTTCATGGAGATTTTATAGGAACGGTTCCGGTTTGGAGTCACCTTTATTGATAAGTAAACCTAATATAGATGTCAGTGAACAAAACAACTTGTTCATGCATACATTTCGATTGTTTATTCCATCAATCAAAGACGAAGATTTTGGGTATTACACCATTTATGTAGGAAATCAGTATGGCCGATCGACTGCACAAGTTCATGTTGTCAAGAAAACGAGCAAGTCCTTGATACCCGGTATGTTTTCAAACTTTAAAAGTCAAATCTTAACAATTGTTGGTTTTACACACTTACCATAGTGGATATAAATTATGTCTTGCATATGGAGGCTTTTGTTGTATTGAAATAATCATTAATAAGTTAGGTATAAGGCAAAAATATACATTTTACAAAAAATATTGAAATTTCAACAATTAGGACATATATTAAGAATTAGCAATATACCATAACATTGGAGCAATAATAAGAAATGTTTATTCATGTAGCAGAAAAATTAACGTCTTGACGATATTGAAAACATTGTATATCATACTTTTATTTTACAAAATGCACCAATTGGTCAATCAGAACTTGTGACAACGTTCACAGCTAGATGTCAGTCAAGAAGCTGGGGAATTATAAACCACTTGTAGCTTTTGATGCAAAAAAGTATTTTAATAAAACAAAACATACAAGTTCATGTCCAAATTAAAGCCCACAACGTAAGAAAATGCACAATTAAATTTTTAATGTCAATTTAACAAATTGTTTTAATATAAAGCTATAAAATCCCTTATACTTGGAGAAAAGACAAATCAAACGGCCTATGATATTTTTATAAGAATACAGCAGCGAATAGCACTAAAATATTGTAATATTAGCGGAATTTAACACAAATATCAATTTGTCAACGTCATCAATTCCCAGAATTGTTTTTATTCGAGCGCTTTTGAAGGAGTACATTATCATTGGCTTGTCTAGCGGTCTTGGCTTCTGTATACTGGCCTTTGTTGTAGTCTGTCGTGTCTGTCGAAAGAAGTCAAGTAAGCATTGTTATAATATGATTTTTTCAATTCGTTTTCCACTCAAATCCTTCAAGTCTAACATTCATATTATATTACAATACAGGCTTCAGGTTCATATATTTGTTTTTTTTTTAAATGTCCTACTTTTGAGTTGAATACCTTACCGGACAATAGCAAACACAACTTGTAAATATTATTTTTGTCAGAAAAAAGTTTATTAAGTGAACGTCAAATGAAGATAATTTTTGAAATTTATTTAAAACTAAGGTTTGTTCCCTCATGCAAAGCATTCCTTAGCTAGATTTGGATTCATATCAATTTGGAACTGCAGATTTATTAATTTTCAACTGTTTGGCTTATGCGTTTTATCTTCCAAATTTTTCGGTCCCTAGTGTCACTGATGAGGAATGATTTTCCGACATGTGCACATATGGCACACCAGAACTTAACAGGTATTTTGTTATAAATTTATGAGCAAATGTATGACATTTTGTACTATGGAAATATCCCGAGAGAAAACATTTTAGTTAAAGTAGTAGTTATGGATCGCCATTTGCTCCGTGTCACCTTGATGTAAAACTGACTTGTTTGCAGTTAAGGGGAGATGAATCTTTAGCGTTAACTTGTACTTGCTGTACTCCAGATCATGCATTCTCCTGATTAGTTTTTTTTTTGTTTTTCCTTTATATAAAAATATGTTGGAGGGGTAAGGTTGTGGTGTTATATGTGCATGTAAATATCTTTTAATTCCATATACTAGTTGTTGTAATTAAATTTTGATTGAATTGTAACAAGTGGTACTTATATTTTTTTGAATGGCTTGTTTGAATTGTACTGTATTTAGCTTAATTGAAAATTACTACATAAAAAATTATATTAACTTTCAGAAAGAAAAGAAGATATTCTCGTCCAGTAAGTTAATTTTTATTTTTGTTGAACCTGTTTTTAAATAACTTTCCAATTGTGTACTCGACTTTTTTATACTGTGGCATGCTAGATGAATAACTCCAATACAACCGAAGATAACTTAGCATTTAGATTTCAATGTTTCGCCTGTTGTCTTTACCAACGATTAACAGTTATATCCGTTTTATAGCGGCATACATAACTAAAAGATATGTGCTTTTTAGGAGCTTTGTTTTTTTATAATAAATTATCAAAACGAGGGACAGCAAACTTTATATACATTTATATGTCAAACTAAATTTTAGTTTCTTGTATGTGTATATCTAAATTTGTTAGTTTTCAAAGTTATCACTTTGTTTCTTTTTGTGATTTGGACATGGAGTTGTTTGTTTGTATTCTGTTTACAACTCTGTGAACCTTAAATTGTATATGCGAACGAGTATAAACATCTTTGCGATAGCATAATTCAAACATTTAAAAAATGGAACATTTACATGGAATTTGTAGACAAAAAAGGTTGTCATTGTACATTTTGTGCACATGGTCCATTTTGTGAACATTGTACATTTTGTGAACATTGTTTATTTTGTCATCATCGTACATTTCATCTATAAGTTTCTTTTTGATCGTAGGATACAGGAGTTCGAGATGCAACAGTGTGACTCTGTATATCAAAACAATAGGAGAATAATGGGTAAGTATAATGTTTTCGGGTTTATTGTGATATTTTTACAACTCCACTCAAACACGTAGCAATGACAATAGTTTTTACAACTAACATAAAAGTTTTAAAAACAACGAAGAAAGATCAATCTAAAAAAAGTAGATGTTTATGAACATGTCCATCTTGTCAACTGTAATAATAAAAATATTAATGATACCAGAAATTCGTTTTCCACTTAAATACCTCAAGTGTAACAGTCATGGTATGTTACAATACAGGCTTCAGGTTCATATATTTGCTTTCTTTTTGAAAATGTCATACTTTGGAGTTGGATATTATACCAGACTATATGACAACAACTTGTGAATATTTGTTTTTTTTAGAAACATGTTAACTTAATTAAGTGAACGACGAATGAAGATCAGATTATTTATGAACAAATGTGTGACATTTTGTAACATAGATTTATCCCGAGAAAGAACATTTTAGTAAAAGAGGTAGTTATAGGTCGCGTTGATGTCAAACTGACTTGTTGGTACTTAAAAAGAGAAATATTTGGCGTTTACAAAAAACTTGTACTTGCTGTACCCTAGATCAGACATTCTACCTGTTATTTTTTATTTTGTTTTTCCTTTATATAAAATCATGTGGGAGGGAAAGGTGGTGGGTTATATGCGCACATAAATATTTTTAATTGAATATACTAGTTGTTGTAATTTTGATTCATTGTTCAGCAGAAAATAGGGCTTGTTGAATCTTAACAAGTGGTACTTATATTTTTTTGAATGGCTTGTTTGAATTGTACTGTATTTACTTTAATTTTAAAATTATTACATAAAAAATTATATTTACTTTCAGAAAGAAAAGAAGAAATTCTTGTTCAGTAAGTTAAACTTTATGTTTGTTCAACTTGTTTCTAAATATCTTTCCAATTTTGTACTCGTCTTTTTTATATTGTGGCATGCTAGATGAACAACAACAATACAAACGAAGATATTTTAGCATTTAGATTTCAATGTTTCGCCTGTTGTCTTTACAAATCGAATGAACGATTAACAGTTATATCCGTTTTATCGCGACATACATAACTAAAAGATATGTGCTTTTTAGGAGCTTTGTTTTTTATAATTAATTATCAAAACGAAACCAGCAAACTTTATATTCATTTATAAAATAAACTGAGTTAAGGTTTCTTTTTATACAACCGGTCCCACTTCTTGATGAAATTTCAAGTGTATATCTAAATTTGTTAGTTTTTAAAGTTAATACTTTGTTTCTTTTTTGGGATTCGGACATGGACGTGTATATTTGTATTCTGTTTAGGACTCTGTGACCCTTTAATTGTACATGCAAACGAGTATATACATCCATGCGATAGCATGATTTGAACATATAAAATGGAACATTTGCATGGGATTTATGGACAGAAAAAGGTTCCCATTGTAGATTTTGTAAACATTGTACATTTTGTGAAAACTGTACATTTTGTGAATATTGTACATTTTGTGAACATGGTGCATTTGGTAATTATTGTACATGTTGTGAACATTGTACATTTTGTGAACATTGCACATTTTGTCATCATGGTACATTTTATCTATTATTTACTTTTTGATCATAGAATACAGGGGTTTGAGATGCAACAGTGTGAGTCTGTATATCAAAACAATGGGAGAATAATGGGCAAGTATTTTCGTGTATATTGTGCTATTTTTTCACTCGCATAAGTATAAAAAATGATTGAAGAACGATCAATATAAAAAACACTAAGATGTTTATGAACATGTCCATCTTGTCAACCGTAATAAAGTTATCAATGATACCAGTTATATGTACCATCTTTCGTTTTAAAATTGTTAGTTTTTTAATGCTGTTACATATAAGTAACATAATATTCAAGTACTTGTATTACATTTGGTTGTCTCTAGATATTGCACCAGATGTCAAATATTTATTTCAATCAGTGATTAAGAACTACTTTTCAACAACTTTAACCATGAAAAGGATTTAAAATCTTTGCACACAAATATTTTCATTGATATTTACAATACAGACGCAAAAGTGCTTAACCTTAAGTAATTTATGATCATCAGACTGAGCAAATGAAGTTTGGAAGTAAGATACAGACGTTACCAGAAATAATTATGGTTATCAAAATTAGGAGGCTTTTGTTCCTTTTCTTAGTATTTTATTTATTGCATTTACGAATGTGGTAAATTATTTTTCAGTAGTGCTTGTAAATCACGTTGAAATTTTATTTGACAGCCTTAACAGTTTTTTTTGAAAAACTGGAATGTGATAACAGATCAATCGAAAAAGAAAAAATCAAAGTCCAAAGCACGTTTAATTATTATTAAGTACTATAATATCAAAGTTTTATTGTATGGTTTTGTCTTTCAGAGCTCTTGGTAGCAGTGTGAGTACTATACGCTATGACTTAAATAAGAGAAAGACTTTTAATTCTATATTTTTGTTTTAACAGTATAATGTTCATGTCAAAATAAAATATTTACACGCAAACTAATTGATGACTACACTTCAAGAAAGATACTAATATATAAAATCACTATGACAGCATGATAATGGTTAAAGTTATGTTAAGGTTTAGATTAAGGTTCTACAGTTAAACCAATGAAAAGAGATAGAGTTTTATTCGTAATAACGTACATAACTTAACGTAAATGAAAATCTATCCTCTAGGAAAAAATGTTGTAATATTTTAGGAAAGTACAATCAGTTGGTCGTTGTAAAACTTAAGATATTACAAACTATGTAAAATTTTTGAATAAGCGTTTGTAGATTATTGATTTGTTCAATTTAAGGTCTTACGATGATTTAACAGAAGATGATCCAATATACAATGAATCAAAGTATGGCAAAATGAAAGAAATAAAGGAAAAAGATGAAACGGGTAATTATAATATTTTGCAAAATGAAATTCGAAAACGAATTAAAAATGAATTAAATTGCAATCGAAGCTTCATTAAAATTTATTTTTGCATTTATTTGTCTTGTAAGTTAACCTAAAAATGAATACAAACAAATGAACTATTATCATTTACAAAACACATCGTATGACTCGGCGTTTTATGGGTATAAAAAAGTTTAAGTGTCGTACATCTTATATATTTAAGCCGTGATATAATTATTCTTTGTGATTGAAAATTGTATAAATGCACAAGCATTTTTGTTTTATCTTATTTCAGAGGAATGTTCTTCATGCGAGAAGTAAATATATTGTATGAAACTTGTGAACATAATTTGCCATGTAATAGTCTATAAGGTTTTGAAATTAAAATCATTGTTTCATAATATCTAAAGAATTTATTGAAATGTTTAAATATATGATAAAGTTATGTTTTTAAAATGTTCTAAAAATAAGCATCTAAAATGGAAACTTACCTCTTCGGTTTAAAAATTGAATTCATTCGTCAACTCGGTCTTCATGACAACTGGATTTTTGTATATACTGAATAAAAGATGTAATATTTTTCCGTTCAAATTTTACATTTTATGTACAGTATTTTTTGTATATGTTTTAACAGATGTTTGTTATAGTATTAAGGTACTTTACAAAATTCAAAAAAAATTTTTTTTACCGTAAACGGGATCTAATCTGCTATTAGTGTTATTTATGATTTTAGTTTCTGTTTAATTCTCACTATCATATATTAAACTGTCATTTTTTCTAACAATCAGTTATATTGAAAGTGTTAGTATTTGTAAAGCAGACTCCGATTACAGTGTACAGAAATTAGATACTGACCAAAGTAAAGATGGTGGTGATACAACAGGTACATGTTTTATAAACTGATTTTATAATGAATTAAACAATATATGTTTTACCTAGGTGCAAACTGGAAATTGCAAGCTACTTAGGTTATATATTGCAATAGTTCTTTCACATCGAATTTTATTCCTGAAATGTCTTATTTATCACGAAACAACTTATAACAGTTGATTATTATTATCTAAAAATTAAAATAAAAACCAGTGTAGCCTTATAACATTAATTGAATTATGTTCTGTTACTCGTTGCTCAAAACAGTTATAGTTATAATCATTTTTTTTTCTATTTTCTATTTCAAAAATAAAATATAAAGAAAACAAATCTAAAACTACATTGTTTAAAAACAATTCTCTTCTTAACTTGTGTATTACTATTGCTAAATTTCACATTTTTTCAAATTTTTTGACGTTAACTAACAGAAAAATATACACATGTTTAATTATTTATATTATTAAACACAATTGAAATAATTGTCATTTCTAAATAACCGAAAAATGTAAACAACTCTAGCACATTTACTTGTTAGTAGGTGGTGGTAAAATATTCAATTCCAATATCTATGATCTGTGCATTTCAGGTAAAGAAGATAAAAAAGAACGGTAAGGTTTTGAAGAAAAATGTTTGTTTATTACATATCTACTTTCAAATATTAATAGTGTCAAATGTATATTAAATACAACGTTATTCAAATACAAAATGTTTTAAATGACAAATTAATTCATTTAATATTTAAGCTTAAATGGGTAAAAAATCAACATCGCTTTCTCCCGGTCAAAGCCATGTTTGTGATGATAAAAATGACAGGTTTTACAAAAATGCTTGAAGAATTGAATTATTTCAAAATAAATAATTCAAATTGAAATAAAATGATATAAACCAATTTTTAATAATTGTAAAATTATTTCGTTAATGAATATTTCTGCAGTTCTTAAACCTCTGTATATGAGCAAAGAAAAATATATCTCAACCTACCATTTTGAAACAAATTTTCTTTTTTTCAGAAAGGAAAACGAAAACACGAATGCACCTGAATATTTCGAAATAATTGATATAATAAAAAATGAAGGTATAAACAATGTGATGGTATTTTTATCATTTGTGTTAGGACCGGTTGTTTATATCTTGACGAAGGGATAAGACTGTGGAATTATGTTGTTTCTGTATTTGACAGAAATTTCACAAACATATAATTTATTTGAAAAGAATTTCATTTTGATAGGTAAATATATAAAACAAATACCAGTTAAATTTTGATGTGCCATATGTGCACATTGAGGAAATTCATTCCTCATAAGTGACACTAAGACCTAAAAGTTTGATAGAGAAAAACATAAACCAAACAATTGGAAATTAATGAATCTAAAGTTCCAAAATTATATAAATCTAAATCCAGCTAAGGAATGCTCTGCATGAGGGAACAGGTTACTTTGAAATAAAGTTCAAAATTGAAAACGGCTTAAAATGTTGCTAAATGGTACATTTTATGGCACGGTTAGGGTTAGGGTTAGAATTACAGATAATGGAAACTTATTATTCTTTTTCTGAGTCAATTTTTTTTAGTGATTTACAGTATTATTCCAAGAAAGCCAATCTTGTAAAAATGAAGAATATCGCAAATAAAACATGGAAATACCCAACTGAAAAAACGGGTCTTTTTCTAATGAACTAGTAAAGGATATGCATTATTTTAGAACATATGTATCACAGGGGTATATTTTATATCACATAAGGTAGTTTCCGACACCAGAGGCAAAAAATTTACCCGAATTAAAATTTTCTGAAAATTTGCACACGCATTCCTTAGAATGTGCTTTGTTAAATGAAATAATAAAAACAAGTTTGGGTTTTCGTTTTTTTTCAGTAGAGTGCATTCAACCTACCCCACTTTTAACAATAATTTCTCATTTCTACTCATTCTAGCAGGTTAATTTCATGTTTGTTATAATAATGATAAGATGTAATAAAAACAAATTTTATTTTTATGATTTTAATCAACATTTAAATAAAAGACGTGCAACGAAGTGATATACATAACATTTAAATAATAAAAGCTTAAGTTTTTATAACAGAGTGTGCAAGAAGTCTCTTCATTTTCATCGACAGTTTATCACAAAAATCCATATTTTTTAAAATCTGTGAATTATGTTCCTTTCAAAAACTGCACAAATATAGCTTGAAACATTCTTAAAATGAAATGCAAAAAAACCTATGCTTTGGCTTTTGTTTTCGAGATATTAGAAGGATTATCTCCCCTACCCCTTATTTTTAAATTGGTATTTAAAATTCAAGCCAACAAAATGACATGTTTAAAGAACTATTTGAGTATTAAAGTTTGTAAAACTTTAAAAAAGATAAGTTTTGTATATTCCAGAAACCAAATACTTTATTTAAATGTTTGATAATTAACTTTTTAATGTGTTTTTACTCCTTAAAAAACGAATTCTGGATATTGTCTCTACCGTTTTCCGGTTTTGAAATCCTATTTTCAGACAAACAACAATCGTCCTGAAAGAAAAGTATTTAAATTCATTGCAAGGTTTGTTATGAATGAAATTGATCTATTTCATATTTGGGGCATTTTACAAACTTATTATGTATGCTTATGCACATATCATCATTGATATTTGTTGTTATCCGAAGTCTGTTAAACCGGAGAACCGTGTTTGAATCCAGTCTTTGCTCTGTGGGATCAGAGGTAAACCATATGCCTATTTTTCTTTATTTTTGCACAAAAGCGATATAACCTATTAAGCATTATGTCTAAAATGCATGCAGGTATTTTATGAAAGACCAATTGACTCATGTAATGATCTATTTCTGTGTATGAGGCCCCTAAATTAAGCAAAAGATCGTGTAGCATTACCAGTTTTTAGCCAAACTAAACGATAACTTTAGAATATTTTCTTAAATGATCAAAATAAATAAAATGACACTCAATAATAATTCAAAACAGAAGAAAAATTAAATAATGGTATATCGACAGTCGACCTGACGGGAAAATTTTGTAATTTTTTTTATACATTTATTATTACAAATCGGTTGTTTGTTCTGTTGAATAGAGTTACTTCATTTGGTGTCGGCACTTATCTTAAGTTAATATTTTGCAAGTCTAAGTACCATCACACTGAAGCAAATTTAGACACTGATGATAACATAAATCATGATTTATATTTTTATTTTAGATAAAATCACTATTACATTATGTCAAGTATTTATCCGAACTTCTGAATTTTATTCACAGTTATTGCAGCATTTTTTACGTTATATTTTTTATGGCACGTAGTTTGTCTAATATGAAGTTTTGAAAAAAGTATATAGTTTGTATAGTATGAAAAATGTCATCGTAAAAATGAATATCTTTGTTTTCGCCATCGGTGGTATATGTTTATTATTCAAAACATAAAAAGCATACAAATTATATTCTTTCAGATGACGGTGCTGAAGAAAAAAGACAATCATCAAGGTTTGGATATACTTACATTAAATACATTCATAGTACATCACATGGAATTTAATCAGAAAGAATAACCATAGAAGATCATATACTGAATACTTTATGTAAACGACAAATATAAGTAAAATATTAAATAAAACTCATATAAGTTTAAAATATAAATCATATCTACTTCTAACTAGACGAGACAATGCATAAATAATTTTAACAGGTTTAAATGAAAATAGGTAATCCATTATGGAACATAGAGATATAGATTGAAACCTATTAATATAATCACGTTATTGAAACGTTGTCTTAGATTAAATAAATTTCATTGAATTTACCACTTCACTTGTACGCTTATAAGGTTATTGTCGGAAAAATAGTTTAACGAAATCTGTGAATATCACTTTTTTATACACTTAGTATTCTTCGAATCTAATAAGTTTTGAACATGTTTTATATTTCGTATTTAATTGATTTAATTAAGAATTTGTGTCCACCGTTTTAATAACGTTTTAAATGTACAATTTAATTAATTAATTTACTTTCGGTAGTTTCTTGTTTCAGTTCTGATGAATACGATGACACCTACGTTGGCAACGCCGAAGGAATTAAAGAAGATTCTGAATGACGTTTAACATCGTTTCGCTATGCAACTTTTACAATCGTTTATTAACTAGTGAATCAAATGAAATTTGTAAATTTTAGTATTTCTTGTAATCGCTGGCAATCAAATACTCAATTCAAAAATGCTATTTTTTTGTTTGACATGATTAAAAATATCTTTCTTTGATTAATTTTAATGTATATGAATTTATTTTTGTAAAATAAATATATGTGAATTTTCTTCTTTATAAATTTATAGGAAATGAAATAAAATTAAAATCATTTTCATAACATTTAACACATAGCTATTATTGTCAAACACGATGTATTTGCATGAATTGGAGGAGAAACCGATTGAAAAAAATGAATTAAGATTCATATACATCAAGTAAACTGTAAATCTCATTGCTGTTTGAAGAGATGCTGTTTAAATGAAAGATATATGATGTTTTATCAGATGATTATGTAAAGAATTAGATGATTAATATTTTATAAATGCAACATATAGAAATAGAATATTAAGTTAAAATGTCAATGAAATCCAGCAACAGATTCTGACGAGACACCGCATATATACTTTTCATAGAAAAAAACATTAAAACCAGTTTAACCAGCATGAAACATAAAAGTATAAAATGAAAGATATCTACATCAAACGATGTAAAAAGCATTGGCTTTAATAAATTTAACATTTTTTACTAGTATCTTGCTGCTTTTTATTTAAAAGATAATTGTCAAAAGAAACAATTTGACAAAATATCTGCATGTTACTTTTATATTAATTGTTTGTATTCTCTCTGAAACATCCTACATTAAACATATTGTATATATCATGTTGGATTCTCTGTGTCAGATAACATAAAATACAAATCTCCACATAATTTTACCATTTAATATTCTTGATTTGACTATGACGAAACCTATGTTATTAAAAGAGCAACAGTGAGCAACGCTTTCGAAAGACCTTCTGCATTATTTTGCAATAAGTTAGTATTTTGTGCATCTGAATATTAAAATAGTACAGATAAGATGGATATTTTAGATTAAAACATGTCTTATTTTTGCAAACACTATTGCTGACAGTTAACCTCTGTTAAACATTTTAAAAAGCTTTTCATTGTATTGATAAGACAAACACACTTTTACTTTGATGATTTTAATGCATATGATTTTGTAATTTTAGAAGTATACATGGAAATTTTCTCCATAATGAAATAATAAGGTGCAGCGCACTACATAACTAAAATGGCACTCATACTTCTCGGAATTAGAGGAAATCTTAGTTTTGAAAAAATTATTATCTAAAAATTTTTCACTAAAACTTGTGCCTTTTATTGTTCAAAATAAATTCATGGATTCTTGGATTCAAAAAAGTTCTTTTTGAGTTAAACAAAATTAGAGATACATTAGAAATGTAAAGTGTTCGGTTTAAATTTGTACGTGAACCTATAGTCGAATCATCCAGTAAAATTCCAAAGTATGAATATGTGTGCATTATAAATAAAATATTGGTCTAAACATGTGTTTCAATTTTATGAATTGCGATAATTATTAACAAAACAAGTCAGGACCTCGGTTAACTCTAAAATAACCATAAACATTTTTTTATGATACAGACCTCTATACTGCATTGGTAAATTATGCATTATTACCTTTACACCAAATGTATAATTTCATAGCATCTTAAAGTTGTTATTTTCTAAGTACGTAAAACAACATTAATACAATTTTCATTTTACTAAATAGTTGTGACCTACTTTATTTTTTAAAATTTAATAAGCTAATAAACACAGTATTTATTATAGGTATATTGTCTATTACATTTCGAAAATGCAACTCATTTTTTGTAATGGCATGTAGTATCATATAATTGTAGCTTTAAAATAAAATGATAATGTCGTTTAAAATAGAACAAATGTAAATTGTCTTTAGAGGATGGCACATAACATTGTTTTTTAGAAATCCCTTGAAAACAGTCAAATGTTATGCATATGTGACGATACTATTTAGAAGATTTTTAATCAAATTAAGAAATTTGATACTGTTTTAAGAATGACATTTGTTCTATACAGATTCAACCTTACTAATCTTCATTACGCGACGGACACTCAAGAGCTGATAAAACATCTAATTTGTTTTGTGATAATGCTTTACACAGATTTAAAACATTTTGTGGGATGTCAAAACGGACCCGCAGTTCTTTTATAGCAGAAATGTTGCCATATATACACGCTTGCACAAAAATTCCGCTTTCATCATCTACCTTACAACATCTTTGTATTATTTGCCAGTATTCCTCTTTCTTGTCTTTATATTTCTCTTTTGTCTGTATTGCATTTAGTATTCGTTTAGCATTTTCAGGCCAGCATTCAATAAAATATCTGAAATATCTGTACATAGTGTCTGGTTTCAAATCAACCAGACATGTCTCGGTTATTTCATCATAAAGTTTTTCGGTAATGTAATAGGTTGTTCCATCATCGTGGTTGTCCCCGACAGTTTTAGATGTCAATGGTTTGATGTGGTATCGAAAGAAATTCCAGTTACTTTCCTTAATAACTCTTACTGGTTCAACCTTTATGATCGATAATCCAACAGCTATATAAATAGTTTCGTGCTTTAATGCATATTGGTTTTCTCTCCTTTTTTCGATATAGATGCCATTTAAACCCTCAACGGCCTTTCTGTATTCTTCCTCGTCAAGGTTTATTTGTTCCTCGCCAAGGTTATTTTGTTCCTCGTCAAGGTTTAAAGGATCTGGAAATGAAAACCACAACCTTTTTAATATCTTGTACTGTAACTTTTTCTCAGAATCTTCACAGTTTCTCAATGTGTCAATACTTTCAAGAACGCATTTTGTTGGACGTATAAAGAAATCTTTTCCTAATGCAGTGTATTCGCGATGCTTGCAAAATAGTGCACAGTACTGGGGATATGCAATATCGTTCCGAGTTTCAGCTATTTCATTTATAGTTTTAAGACTTATCTTTATTGGCATGTTCCCATTTATAATTGTTGCATTTTTGTAATTTTCTTCTTTTTCGTTTGTGCATATTGTTATATCGTTTTTCCCACAATGCGCTTTCAGAATATTTTCCTTTTCGTCTTTAGTAAGTTTATACCGATCATCTGCTTGGTCAATGTGGTAATCTCTATTGAAAATATCACAATCGCGTAAAACAAACCACAGGTCGTTCATAATTTGTGATTGACATTTCATTATTACTTTAGTATTTCCTTTTTGAACACAACCCATCATCTTTTCGTAGTATGGATAAACTCGTTCATATAATTTTTTATCAATCGCAAGCTTACTTAGAATATCCGGGACAAGTAAGATCATTTTTAAATTGACGTTTACGATTTCATTCCATTTTGTAATATCGTGAATTAAAGCAGGATGATATCCTTGCTCTTCAAAATGTTTAAGCATTTGAACCGCGTTTGTAAATCTTCCGTCACCATACACACCCTTATAAACCAGAATGCCAGATTTTTGTAGTATACGCAAACCCTGTTTGTAAGATTTTGTCTGTACGAAACCGGGTTCTACTATTCTGTCAATTAAGGCTTTCGTATTCTCTGAAATGAATAAAAATTAGTCTTCACTAGAAACTATACACAAAACATGTATAAGTGAACCAATGAAAAGAACATGTTAATAAAGTCAGTAATATAACTATTTTAAATGATTTCTCGATGATTACCTGTTCATAATTAAACTAACCTTATGGTTGCAGAAAATTTCTACTTTTGTTTTATCAATCACTCAGTTGTTTTTTCTTGTTCTTATCAATGTTTCTTTGCCTTCAAATTCGAGAAACTTTAACACTAATGCAAAATACTTACAGAAATATATTGTCTCTTAATCGTAATAAGTTGATTTTGAGATTTAAAGGTATTAGTGTAATTTTTTAAAGCCTACATGTGTTTAAAATATTTAGTTAAATCTGTCAGTCTTTGTTGATAACGAAACATTTTTTTGTGTTTAGTTGGAGTGTGTTTTAGACTTTTTTGCCTTTTATGAATGAGGTTTCCATACGCGGAATTGTTAGAAACATATCTGTTTAATTTGTCGATTAATTGATATAACCGGTTAAATACTGGACAATTTAAATAAGATAGCCTGTTTCTAAAATTTAAGTAATTCAAATGTCGCGTGTCTAAAATAATTTCAACAGTTAAAACGTATTTTTCAATTGTTTTTCAACAACTTATTTTTGCACAAGAGAATAACATCGGTTAATGGAAAGCGCTTGTTTTGAACTTGTAAAGTGTTGTACGGAAACATTTCGTGCTTGTATTGTAATCAATTCTTCAAGTAAAGTTGACAACAGTAGGACGACTCTGTGTGATAATCATCTAACCTATGAAGCATTAAAAATTGATATTAATTCCAACACCAAATAGTCATCTGAGGATTTGCCGCTAATGTTCTGTATAATAGACAATTACAGTCGTTACAGAAATCTAATTTTCCATGCACTTTGGACCCAATGACATCATTTTTCCTAAATATCCTATGAATTATTAATAACCAAGGACTATAAACATTATATTTATGAACACCTTAAACCGTGTAGAAGTGCATGTTTAAAAAAGGTCATGAATGTTATTTTGATTTTAAGTCTTTTAAAGGAAACATCACAACTAAATTTTAAATGTCAACACATTTAAATAAAGTCTGGATATAGAAATTAAAAGCTGGGTTTAGAATACCTTGATCCTGACTTTTTACCCTCTTTTAAAAGCAGTACTTCAAGTCATAAAAATGAAAACCGGCTTAGAATCATCATCAAGGTGAAAACGCATAAAAAAGAAGTAAGTTATAACCTTTATCTTACTTAAAACTCTTAAAAATATACTGAAACTTCGGATACATTATTTTCAACTGTTTGGCATATGTTTAATGTATCAAACTTTCCGACCCCTAGTGTCACTGATGAGGAATGATTTCCGAAATAGTCTATATGGCACTTTAAAATTTAACAGTTTTTTAAAATATACTTACTACCTCTGAACGGGTACTCCTCAAGGCTATCCATAATTGAGTAGGCAATACCTTGTGCTCAAAGAAAATGTACCATTTAGCAAATTTTCAGCCCTCTTAAAGTTTTTATTTTTTTAAACTAAGGTTTTGCCTTATGCAAAGAATTTCTTAGCTAGATTCATATAAATTTGAAACTTTGGATTCATTAATTTTAAAATGATTGGATTTATTAATTTTCAATGTTTGGATTATCTTTTTTTATCTCACAACTTTTTCGGCCCATAGTTTCACTGATGTTGAATGCATTTTCGAAATGTGCATATATTGCACATCCAAATTAACAGGTTTTTGTGATATATTAAAATATTTTATGTCAAAATCTTTGAAGATATTGCATACTAAACTTGTCAAACCCATACCTACATTTTTCAAATGGACATGAATTTACAAAAATGATATTTGAGATAATTAACTATTTTGTTATTGATATTGAGCCGTTACATTTGAGTTCATGACCTTATAATATACAAATGTATATCAAAATATCCATGATCTACATATACATGTTATTGCAAAAATTTTTAGTTTTAGAGATAAAGAGCTATTTTCTTATTCTTATGCAGCCATGTATGCGAACTTATGACCTTAAAATATATATCAAAATAATCACGATATCAAATACCTTCAAATCCTTAAACCAATACAGTCAAACTTCGGTTATTCGAAGTTCTATTATTCGTAATTGTTCTCCGTAGGTCCCGACCGCCCTGCACTATAATTTCTTATTAAAAAAACTGCGAATATCCGCAATTATTCGAACCTAAATTGAGTCCTAAGTTAGACTTTTCAGTGGAAATATACCCCCAAAAAATTCAAAGTTGACATTTTTATTCATTTCTAAAACGAAACAACTCTCACTTGTACAATTTAATACAAACAAGTATAGTTTCACCTTTCTCCATTTATGTTACCCAAGCATAACTGACGGTCATTTTGTAGACATGCGTACGCCATGTATTGTCCACCGTAAGCCATGTTGATCATCAATCGCAATAATTAATCGTTATTGGTCAATCAAACAGTAATTATAATCCCAGGTTATAGAAAATGAGGTGCACGTGTGTAGCGATACTCAAGAAAACAATAAAAAGAATTCTGTTGACCACGGTTACCATCATAAAAAATTAAAAGAAAACGGCATCTGAATATTAATTTGATATTTTATACAGTCTAGTCGGAGAATATAAAAAAAAAATCATTATTTTGTAATAAAGTTGACAGAGACAGTTTTCCGCCTTATTCACATTTCAATTCTAGAAATTTTATTGACCTGTTCCTTTTCGTTTCGTTTAAATTCTGTAAAATCACAAAAACGTGTATCGTGTGCATAAAAAAGCATGATGTACTTTCTCTGGATGACTGTGTCGTATGTATTACCACGCGTGTTTGATTTTGTACCAGATGGTATTAAATTTTTATTTTTACTGAAATAAAATTAAATATTTCTGTTTTTATGAAATTAATCATGATAGGTCATGACATTATTCATTATAAACTTGACACCGATAAAACACTTTCAGTGTGCAATAGAGTACTGTTGTGTCTTAAAATAACGTACGGTGGATCGAGGTTTGAAGTTTCAAATTAACTTATTCGATTATTCGAACCCCCGATTATTCGAGCCTAAAATGAAGACCCTTCAACTTCGAATAATCGAAGTTTGGCTGTATTTTAAAATTTTCGAGAATATTAACTATCTAATAGATATTTTAAAGCTATCATATTAACCTTTGAATCTATAACTTTGAAGTACATATTAAAAGGTTTTTAATAGATTAACTTTCAATGTTCAAATTTAAAAAAAAAATGCATTTACAAAAAATTCCTTAACTATTTTTGTTATTCTTATGCAGCTAATATGATTGTCATTTCAATACTTAAATATCCGTATATGCATGCCTAAATAAAACGTTTATATTTTGTCGTTATTCTGTGAATTTGTATTATGTAAATCATTTTCTAAATCATAATGAAGAAAAAACGTTGGGATACAAAAATACCAGATAACGGTAGATAATGGTCAATTATAACTACATAATTACCATCCAATGTTTATTAGTTTATCATCTTATATGTTAATTCAGTTTATACTTGTTGAAAATATACATGTAAACGTACAATTTCGTTAATTCAGAATTAAAGGACGGTCTTTAATTTTTTTAAGGACATGCCTCTCAAAGTTATCAGGAAGGACTGGTTTTGTTTATGTTGTCTGAAAAGGAGAGAGAGAGAGAGAGAGAGAGAGAGAGAGAGAGAGAGAGAGAGAGAGAGAGAGAGAGAGAGAGAGAGCTTGAGCTTTCTGATGACAGGTACATGACAGGTACGACTGACTGTCCACAATAACAATTCGCGTCAATTTTGGGTATGTTATTTTTCTAAATTAAATAAAAACAGCTGAGAATCTTTTTCAGTAATTTTTTTTTGAAATATTGACTTAAATGGTTTATATTTGAAATGCGTTAAAAAATATAAATTAATAAATCAGCAGCCTTGGGCAAAAATCGATTTCGTAGTTACCTAATAAATCTTAAATTACTATTTGATTTGGTACTTTCAGTTTCTTTTTTAAAAGCGTTGGGTTTGTTATTTAATCAATTTTATACGACGTTCTTGTGACAATCTTTATACAAAAACATTTACCTTAGACTTGAAGTTTCTTTCTTAAAACCTTGCATTCTGCTTTAATTTCGAACGAACCAGATTTCAAGTACACGTAAAATACCCTTTTACAATGTACACACAGAATTCGAAAATTGTCATTTGTTGATAAAATTAACATAAAAGTTTAAAATTAATTATTAAATTAAATTTGTTTGAAATGGCCTAATTTTTAAATCTAGTTAGATGATTGGCATTTCAATATGACTGTTCAACTGTTTTAATTCTAGGTCACGACCTCTGTCATTTACTTATTAAAAGCATCTTAATTTCAATTTTAGCAATAAAGTAAACAAAAATATATTTCATTAATCGATGACCAGGGAAAATGGTTTATTTAAAAGTTCAATGTAGGAACGTTACTATATATGATAAAATGTACGATTAAGTAGTAAATACACGTGTAAGTAGCAAGTTTTGTAGGTATATGTTGCAAATTATAAGAACCATTTTTAGCCATTTGTAATAAATACATTTTAGCAGATAAACGTACCGATTGTTATTTTATTCGACCTTTTTAAAAAGTTCAAACAAGTGATAGTGGAAAGACTTGTCAGATTTCCATGAACACCTGGATTATATCATAAGCTAATTGTTGGTATCTTTTCGTTACGCCTGACCTCTAGAATGTACAAGATTCATATTGAGCAAAGGACATCAGCAGCGCGTAGCTCTTGTTTATAGTGAATAATATGTAGGAAAAAGTTTAAAATGAAACACAATCACAGTGTAATGGTTTTTTATGCATTTTGCTGGTGCTACTACCAAAATAAAAATATCAAAATAACTTTTAAAACATTTTCCAGCACATATGGATTTCAAAATAAAACAACAAAAACATTATTTTTTAAAGATTCATATTTTGCAATCTTTATGATAAAAAGACTGTAAATATTAAACTGTTTTTTTCAGTTACAATTCAACAAACCAACCGGAAGAAAGTCTGTGCTACACAATTTACGCTATCGTAATGCACTACACATCGGCGGGATTCTGCTCGACCAAAGGCGAGTTACAAAATAAATGTTTATTTGGTTATGTATCAAAAGCTAATATCTAGTGATCACTATTATGATCTGTTTTATACCATATAGAGTCTCAAGAAATAGATACTTTATTAGAGACGACAGGAGGATCATGAAAAAACACAATAGGGTACCGTTCACTATTTTTTAAAAAGACAACAATTATTTAATTACGTCAATTAAGATTATGTTCAATATTTTTGTAATATTCTTGAGGTTCGGTTGAAAAGAGAATATATATCTGTAAGGCAGTGTTTTTTGGATAGTTTTACTAAGTTTATATTCATTATATGTGATTGATTTTTAATTTTTCAGCCATGCATGCCATGTATTTAATTTTATATTGATCGATAAGTTAGTTTATTTTTTTAATTAAACCTTGTTTAATGTCATTTGGTAACTTTTTTGACTGCAAATGTTGCATGACTAAAATTTTAAACCAATTAATAAAAAATTGAATACAACTTGGATTAAAAATGCTATCAGATTTTGTCTGGAACGTTAAAATATTGAAATCGTATTGAAGTTGTACCCTTTTTATGGTAAGCAGTAAAGAGTCATTTTAACTGTGGTGACCTCGTACAGTGTCATTCATATCATACAGATCCGTAAACTCTATTTCTATTCTATTTGCTGAAAAGGTACATGTCTTGCACATTCGGGACACAATTTTCGGGATAAAAACCGAATTGTCAGTCGTTGCAAGTCATGAACCTTTTTACATTTGGGACCCAATATTCGCCAAAAAAACGGAACTGAAATTTTTATTAATGCGAATATGACTTGTAAAAGCGAAATTCTTATTTACTGTATTAAATGTTTAATATGTGAAGATATCAATATTGGCCAAATCGGTAATGTATTTGTCTGAACGCGTTCAAGTTTATAGACAACAAATTCAGGAATCAAGCTTTAGGCCAATTCCTTTAAAACATATGGAAACTAAATGGGCACTGTTAATTAATCATTATCTCCTTTTCAACCTTTTAAACAATTACTTCCTTTAGCATTTTAATGTCCAAGTTAAGTGTCTTAGTTACGATATAAACATTATTATTCACCTGATGATTGTGAAAACATTAAAGCTTTAGTGAATAAAAAACGTTTTAGTGACCTGAATGGTTCAAACTTAAGTTTAAAGATCACTGCACCTAGATTTGAATTCTTCTAAGGCAGGTCTTAGTTTAAATAATTTTCTTTTGTTGCTAGAGGTTTATATGCATACTTCGTGTATCGATATAAGTGAAAGGATCTTGACTGAAGCATATAGATATGGATTGGTCCTGGTTATTTTTGGGTTTGTAACCTTGAGTAGAACTTTGATGATCACGTATTTAAAAACTATGAAAAGGATATACCTATGTTCATCCATGAGTTGTCACTGAGTGAATTTGTATTTGAATCTGAAAAAAGAAATAAGGCAAACAATTAACCGTTGTAACGAATTTTGTTTGTCAAATTTCTAAACGTGCCGAACTTCTAGGAATTTGTTACTTATAGAAAGCTTATTTTCAGGAAATTGTTAAATTTTTAGTTAACAATTATAGTTATGATTTTGATCTGCAATAATATTTTCTATCTCGATTACCATACCATTGATGCCAGCATTGTGTCTCGCTGAAGATGACACTGAGCCTTCAATTTAGGTAGAAACTTTTGATTCTTATAATGGTCTAGGAAATGTCTGTCCGAGAACATAACAATTCAATGAAATGAATCAAATCTAGACAAATAACTTTTTGCGGCTCAGTTTTTATGAAAAAAACTACCAAGGTTATAAATTCCAATTTAAAATTACAGAATTTTTTATTATGCCAATATGATTTATAGAAGCAAAATTATTATTACTGTATTAAATGTTTAATATGTGATGAAATCTATATTGGCCAACTCGGTAATGTATTGCCTGAACGCGTTGAAGTTCACAGACAGCAAATTCGGGAATCAAGCTTTAGGCAAATTCCTTAAGTGGACATATGGAAACTAGATGGACGCTGTTAATTAATCATTATCTCCCTTACAACCTCTTAAACAATTATCTTCCTTTAGCATTTTAATGTCCAAGTTAAGTGTCTTAGTTACGATATAAACATTATTATTCACCTGAAGATTGTGAAAACATGAAAGCTTTAGTGAATTCATAACGTTTTTAGTAAAAACCTGACCGTTTATGATCTTTCTGTTAAGTATATTTTGTAAAAGATTACAAATAGATGCAAAGTGCTTCGAAACTGCTTGGATTAGTATAAGCTAGGAATTTACACTCGGATGACATGAAAATTATAACAAACAAATGATTATCACTTACTACCAACAATATTCTAATACACATGCCAATTAAAGCTTTTTTAATTTCTACAATTATCTTTTAAATAATTTAATACTGTCACTGATGAGGAATAAAATTTCCAAAACGTGCATATATGGCACATCAAAATTTAACAGCTATTTTTGTTACTTATTCTTATACATGTATTATTATTTTTCACACTTATTATGTTACTCCATTATAACTCCATCAAAGTTGAGTTGTTTTTCTTGTTTTTTTTACTATGAATTGTTGTCGTTGAGATATCAATGAAAGACAAATCTGAGGGGACTCAGAATGGTTCAAACAAAAGTTTAACCATCACCGCACTTAGATTTGAATCCTTCTAAGGCAAGTCTTAGTTTAAATAATTTTCTTTTGTTGCTAAATGGTTTATATGCATACTTCGTGTGTCGATATAAGTGAAAGAAGCTTGACCTTGACTGAAGCGTTTAGATTAACTTTACTACACGTTTTTTTGGGCTTGAAACCTTGAGAAGAAATTTTGATGATCACGTGTAATAAAATCTATGAAACGGATATACCTATGTTCATCCTTGAGTTGTCACTGAGTTGTTTTGTATTTGAATCTGAAAAAAAGAAATAAGGCAAACAATTAACCGTTGTAACGAATTTGCCTGCAAGATTTCTAAACGTGTCGAACTTCTAGGAATTCAATAAAATTAATCAA
Source organism: Tegillarca granosa (assembly GCA_029721355.1). NCBI lineage: Eukaryota > Metazoa > Mollusca > Bivalvia > Arcoida > Arcidae > Tegillarca > Tegillarca granosa. The sequence goes on from CM056599.1 coordinate 12,661,439, forward strand.
CATCAATAACTTTTTGCGGTTCACAGATTTTATAAAAATCCATGGTTATAAAATGCAGATACTTGAACATTTTATAAAAAATACAAAGCAATTTCTTGCTTGATTTAAACCCAAATTATTTCAGAATTTAGAATTACCAACGATTTGGCTTATGTGTTTTATGTAACTGTTACAGTGTACATATTTTTTTTGTATTGACTAAAAATTGTATCTTTTTTATCATGTTTAATTGTGTTTGCTCCATATTTTATGTTTTGCCATAAATTTTAGTAAAGGCGTTAAGGTCCAGTCCATATTTTAAGTGTCGCCTAATTAATAGGTGTTTCAAAAAGTGAAACAAAATTGAGAGGTCACTTGATGTGCTGATATTTTGTAAACAAACTGGGGTAACGTTGTAAATATTGATGGGTTGTGTGACTGTGTATGGATTTTGTGGTGTTTGTGATTTTCATGATGTTTTGTTGTGTATATAAAAGGTGGTGGATTTCGAAACAAATTTAGTAGAGACTTGGCCTTGAATGAATGATATTCGAAATGAGAGAGAAATTTTATTTTTGATATAGGGATTTGATTTTTTTGATAACCAATGTTACATTGTGAAATTTGGAAATGTTTGAATCTTGAAAACTAAATATTTAAATCTAATTCAAATTATTTTAAATTCAATTGGAAATTGTGTTGTTGGAATTTCATATTGAATACTTTCTATTGATTTCAAGTATTTTAATTTGAATCCAATTTCATTTATTGACTTTTATCTAGTGATTAAATTGAGTGATCTGTGAACTAGGGCAGAAATGGTATAATGGGATTTTGTTGTTTTAATCAAGTTATGCTTCATGTTTCTTAAATAATTAATTGGGTTTAATTGGTTTATTAATTGGACTAATATAGGGATGCTCACACCTTTAAAATAAGGTACATATGTCATATATTTGCTCATCTAGTAAATAAAATCAAATGTGAGGTTTCTTTCATTTTGTATTTTGTAGTTTGTTAAAAAAAACTTGGGTCGGAGATTGATAGTTATAAATTTAATATGGATCACAATATATAGAGAATTTAAAAATTAATAAAAATAAACTGGTGAGACTGAATATAAATCTTACTTTTAATTTAAGTTCTTGGGACCAAAACCAACGTCAAAACTGTAACAGTAACAACTTTTTCGGCTTCTAGTTTCGCTGATAAGGAATAATTTTTCGAAATGATCAAATATGGCACATATGGCACATCAAAATTTAACAGGTATTTTGGTTAGATATTTACTACTCCTGAGCTTGCACCACTGCGGGAATCCTTAATTCAGCTGTCAGTACATGTGCTGACAGAAAATGTAAAATGTAGCAAAATTTTCAACTTTAAAACTTTATAATGTATCATTGAATAATTTTCAACTGTTTGGCTTTTTTTATAAATATATTACCCTTTTGAGCTCCTAGTGTAACTGATGAGGCATAATTTTCCAAAATGTGCACATATGCAGTGTAAAATTTAACAAGTATTTTGTTAGATACAAGACTTTCCCTGAAATCTAATGTAATTCTCAACCAGGAAATTATGCCATCAGTGATGAAACACGCAAATGATAAAACATAAATATTGTCTCTTTTTCCTTAAGCTGTTTCCTTTCTTGGATTTATAATTTTAAACGATTTAGCTTGTGTGTTTTATGTATAAGTTTCTTCGGTCCTTAGTTTCAGTGATGAGTAATGTTTTGGCCATCAAAATTTAACAGGTATGTTGTTAGATAAAAGACTTTGTTATGTATAATTTAATAATTTTCAACTGTCTGGCTTATTTTTTAAATATATTACCATTTGGAGCTTCTAGCGTCACTGATGAGTCATGAATTTCCAAAATATGCACATATGCAGGGTAAACTCTAAAGTATTTTGTTAGATACAAGACTTTCCCTGAAATGCAATGTATCTCTCATAATTTTTTCCAACCGGGAAATTTTGCCATCAGTGATGAAACACGCAAATAATAAAACAAAATTCTTTGTCTTATTTTTCCATAATCGGTTTCCTTTTTGGATTTATAATTTTAAACGATTTAGCTTATGTTTTTATGTATACATTTCTTTGGTCCATAGTTTCAGTGATGAGTAATGTTTTTTCGCGGAATGCACATATGGCCATCAAAATTTAACAGGTATGTTTGTTAGATATAAGACTTTTAATAATATACAAGGTAACTCTGACAATTTTATTCAAAACAGGAACATTTGCCACCATAAACACGCATAAGAATTCAACATAAATCTTAATATAATAACGCACTTGTCTCTCTCATTTCCATGAAAGGTTCTGTTTCCTGTTTATCTTGTTCTTTTTCTGGTTGTCTACATTTCTTTTTCCCTAAAATATGTAAAAAACATATAACAGGTAAAATGAATTAAATTGATCAAATGATTCAATGCGATCAACTTTGAAGGGTATTTTAAAATATTCAGTGAATTTTTTTGTCTTCGTCGAATAAAAAACGAAGGTTCAGTTCGCTCTTATTACTCTTATTTATCAAGAACATAAGCTCAATGCATAATCATAGTTTTGAATGAACAATTTGACCTAATATTACCACGTATATAACAATGTTTACTAAGTTGAAATGACAACCTCGGTTATTTGTAAAATATCAGAAAGCTACGATCGTTGTTCTCTTTTATATTTGGTTCATTGATAACGCTTTGAATTATTATTCCTATTTTCGCAACCACGGTTGGTTGCTCTTCGTAGAATGAGATGTTTTATTTTATTAATGCGAAAAACATTTTATACTTACATATAACGAAGACTACTACAACTACGGCTCCTATTATGACAACTGGTATTATAATACACGGTAAAATTATACCTAGTAATGGCACTTTTTCTGTTTCTTCTGTATTTTTGAAAAAAATAAATGAAAAATAAATGACGTTTTCTTAATAATAATAATAATAATGGATATATGGATTCAATATTTCTTAAATTATAATATTGCTGTATTATTCAGAGAAACATTAAAAAATTCTGAAACAACTTACTTTATGCATTTTTATTTATTGCACTTGCGGCATTAAATACGCATCTGTTGAAAAACTTCATAACGTCTAAAAATTTTGGTATTTTTTATTTCTATATTCATGATTAGGACTGTCCAGTTGGCAAATAAACAAAGAAATAATTTACACAGTAAATAACATAGTAACGGACAAGAATTACACTTTGATTTAAGTCTAAGAACGGAAATTAAAATTGTATGCATTTTTGGTTCAAAACTTTGGAATTTATCATAAAAAACGAAGTCCTAGTAGCAGCTGATTGTATATTTATCTATTAACAAGGCGGTAAAATAGTGACCTAATTTCAGTCACGTAGTGATGAAAATCACGTGATACTTTATCTGGAACATTGTAACTAAGAAACGCGTTATACTTCCTTTCAATATTTAAACATTTACATGTTAACAAATTTGTTGTTTAATGTTAGTGATAAACAATCGACAAATGTCCGGTTGAAACAAATCATATTCACTATCATACATTCTTTTCATTTTTATAAGTACAGACGTGTCAACAATTTCGTTGGTTTGCGTGGGTTATGAATACTAGTATTCGATAGTAAATGTCTAGTGAAAACAAATGATATGCATAATAATTCGTTCGATTTTAAATAAAAATATCGATGTGTTAACAAATTCTGAGTGGGTCATAAACATGAACATTTGATAAATGTCCATTTAAAATAGATATTATGCACAATCAGTTTCTCGATTTCTTTAAATATTGATGTGTAAGCAAATTCTGGGTTTTGCTGGAGTCGTGAACATTCGAAAAATTTGTAGTTAAAAGGAAAGCCAAACGTTTATTTACCATGGTTTATCGATTTAATTTAAAACTTACTATCTTTTTTTGTTATTTGTATAACAACAACAACAACAACAACAACAACAATAATAATAATTACGTTCTTTCAAAGTAGTAAATGATACTGGATCATGTTTGGTACTGATTCCATTTCTGTTATATGCGTAGATATATACTTCATGTTTTGTATCTGATTTTAAACCATCCAGTGATATATTATAACCTTCAACATTTGCATTTTCTTCTATAGTTGAGTTATACGTCAGATCTGTCAATACATCTGTATACTGAATCACAAACGTCTGTCTGCTCCCACCATTAGCAGATTTTGTCCATGTTATTACAACTGAATTAGATGATATCTCAATAGCTTTTAGATTTTTTGGACCTTCTGGAACACCTTAAAATAGAATTTTTTTCGCTGAAATGTTTTTAAAACTTATTTGATTAAAGGTGCATTAAGCACCATGTGATAAATAAGTTTACACATCCGGCACATCAAAATTTAACTGGTATATGTATTATTTATTTGACATTTCAACATTCACCGGTGCGAGGAAAATTAAAGTTACAATCTTTTAAAGCCTACTTTCACTGATAGTAAAAAAAGCGTGTTAAATTTTAAATAAAATGTTTAAAAAGGAAATGTAACAATTTAAGTTTGAATTCATTACTTTGTCATACATAAATAAAAGTGCAATTTGAATAAAAATCATCTAATACAACTAAAATATACCAGTCCATGTCCAAATCACAATCCCTAAAAACCAAAACAAATTGCGGTATATATTTAAATATGAAGCAGAAAATAGGGAAATCAGTGCAATTGGGCACCTTTGCTTGCTGTTTTATTTCATCATTCATATAAATCAAAAATTTTGAAGAACCTTATCAACTCTCCCAGATTTATTTTATAAACTCTCACACACATTCACTAATATGCAATATACAAAAGACAGTAACCTGCTTTTCACATATCCCTTTTTTAATTTACGAAATCCTGGTTTTAACGAAATTTTCTTGACTCTTGTTTACAAATTCTTGAAGGTTTTGAACATATTAAATATAAAAAATACATATAAAGAACAAAATTACCGTGAAAAAAATGTTTTGTCTTTTTTTCTTGTAAGTAGTTCAACTTCTCCTCAATACAAGTGCAGCTGATATCAATAAAGTTCCCTGGCCAATTGTCTTTTTGAACTATGTTTGTTCCAATGATTTTTTTCTCTTCAGTCAAACAATTGTCCTGCGGGGCATCTACACTGTAAAGAGGATCTAGTCTTCTTTTGAAACGTCTGTCCTGAAAACATATTTTTTAAAAAATATTTTACAACTCTCTTTTGCTGCTGTTGTTTTATTTGTTTGTTCTTGTGTACAAAAAGAATATTAAACTCAATAAAAATCGAAGTTCATAACATTTTTCTATAGATTATGTATAATTGCATCTTGATTAAATCATAACGATCCCACTATTTATGTAAAGATATTCTGTAAGTTTGGAATAGCAAGAACTATACTTTTAAATTGTTTTCAGAGGTTAAAATTCAATCTTAGGTCATAGGTTTTGTATATTGCATGACTATTTTATATTTTATTCATAAATGTTTGCTGAACTTGTATGTTGAGAAGACGACTTGTCTACGTATTCTATCAAATATTATGTTTCATTTTGACCGACGGAATTATGAACCCAAGACGTAAAGCTGTTTGATCATATATTTCAACCTTAGGTTTTGGTCAGTTAATGTTTTACGAGAAATACACATTTAATGTATTTAATGAAATAATTGTACAAATTTCTTATTTTTTTTACGCTCCGTTTAATTTATGCTTACATTTTTTGAAATCTCAATTTCTAAACGGATACCGTCTTGACAATAAACACAATAACAAGAACAGTTCACAATGGCAAACTTTCCCGTATCGTTAACAAACACGTCAATATTCACCGGTCTTGCTGAAATATAGTTTTTTTGATTACTGTAGACACAAATTAAACCTCTCTACACACACTTAATTGCTCACCTAATTGTTATATTTCAAAGTAGTTGGTTAAGCAAGTGTTAAACTTTTCAAATTCGTTAGACGTTTGTTTTAACTTTATCTAATTGATCTGTATTAAAATTTTCAATTGGTCAAAACCATAAAAAATGCTTAAATTTACTCTACAGATATTCACATTATTTTTTCAATAAGTCTTACGATGTCCAGTATTATACGAATGCTTATCTAATGATAGTTTAATTTATGTTTATCTTCGCTTATTCAATTGTAGACAAATTTGTTATCTATTCTAACAGTAGCATTGTAGAGAAGTACTCTTTTGTAATAAGATGACATGCTTTAGTGCAACTTAAGCATGCTTACTGAAGACGGTAAGTTATTTTGCCGTTGATGCCTTGTTCCCGTATGAACAGATCCACTTCCCTTCATCGTTGTCCCGACTTAATTGGTTAATATTAAAATATGTTACATTTTCAGTTCCTATTTTTTTCTGCCAAAGACTGTACCGGTCATAATTTGAACGACATTGATGAGGCGGAATACAGCTACCGACATCAGTATTTGTTGGATGTGAGAATGTAACAGGTTGTAGGAAATCCTTGGTTTTACACTTTAGTACACAATGTGAATCCTTCTCTGGAGAATCGCAAATGTAAATAGTCTGGCTTACTATTGAAAAACAAAAATTTCAAAATTTGATGAAGATTGAATAAAATTGGGGCTTAAAGGATGTTAAAGAGATTTGTCCTTTAATTTGACATATGAACTACTTATTATCCAAACATTGCAGATATATGGCTTTTTTGTCAAGAGGATTACTCCAGGCAAGTTGGATACGATTGTTCTAAAATTGGCGCCTCAAGAGTGTTAACAAGGTTTTTCTATAGTTTCACCTAGTTACCTACTTATTAACCCAATATGACCTATATATAAACTTGAGCTAGCTTTTGTAAAATAAGATTATTTTGAGTAAGTCTTATGATGATGATTAGACGGAAAGATGGATCTCAAAAGTGTTAACAAGTGTTTTCTATAATTTGACTTGTTGACTTACTTATTACCCCAGCATGATATATAAATAAATTTGATTTTGTGACTTTTTACAGACCCAACATGACACATATATGAACTATAATGTTTCAAGTTGATCATTCTCAGCAATTACTGGCTTTTCAAGATTGTTAACAACGTATTGCTATACAATAAGAATTGACCAACTTATTTACTCAACATGGCCAATATACGAATTTGACCTAGCTTTTGCCAAGAGTATTATTTTAAATAAGTTTGATGAATGTTTGGGCATAAAGTTAAGGCATATAACGTGTTTACATCGTCTTAGAGAATTTGACCTAATGAAATACGTATTTACACAACGTGGCCTATATACGAACTTGATCTAGCTTTTATCAAATGAACAATGCTCAGGAAGTTTGATTAAGTTTGGACCAAAATTGGAGTCCCAAAAGTGTTTACAAATATTTTCTAACATTTGACCTAGTAACCTTCTTTTAGATCCGACAATGACCCATATACAAACTTGAGCTAGCTTTTGCGAAAAATATCATACTTAGCTAAATAAAGATTGCACTAACATTTCGGTCTCAGGAGTGTTAACATACTTTTTCTGTACTCTGACAAGTGATCACCTAATTTACCTAACATGACCATTTACCAACTTGAGCTAGTTTTTTTCAAGAGGATTATTCGGAGCAAGTTTGAGGAGAATGGAGAGTGTATACATGGGATATAAGGACCTTAGTAGTGTTAACAATGTTTTTCTATAATTTGACCTAGTGACCTTCTTTTTCACAAAACATAGCCCATAAAAGACTTTGAGCTAGTATTTGTCACAAAAATCAGTCTGAGCATGTTTTATGAAGATTGAATAAAATTGTTGCCACTAAAGTTTTAATAATCAAAAGTTTAGACACGACGCACGACGGACAAATACCATCATTTTGTGTTAAGGTGAGCTAAAAAGACACTTCTGTAAAATAAAACTGAACAGAAAACTATCGAAGGAAACAAACAATAATAACAAAAATCAAGCTATCGGTTTAACGAATGTTTTAATGTTTATTTTTGTTCAAAAAAGAAAAAAAAAGACAAATCAGCACATAATGTTTTTATTGTCATCAATTATTATATTCTTTGGTGTTTTAATTAATTCTTACAGATATTTACATTTCTTTTTTTACTTCTACAACGAAACAATCTACTTATAAATAATTTGTTTACCAAGTGATAATGCAATCCAAGGCTTATCAAAAGGTTAAAACTCGCCATCACAATATTGTTTATAAGTTTCAAGCCGTTGTATGCAAATTTAAAATGTTTTTTTTTATGAAGTCCCATAGTTATAAAATTGTTATCGCACGTAACAAATGTGGCTAGCTCGGCAAGAGGTGCTTACCAAAGCGGAGTATCCGGCCTCACTTTCCTGATGGAAGCTTGTTATTTAACTGAATTTGCTTTTTTTTTCGAAAATTGTTACTATGCCTTTATGATTGTGATATGGACCATCATGTTTGCGTTTGATTTGGAAAAAAATGGAGTGTATCTGATTAAATGATAATTAATGATGAAATAAATAAATAAATAAATAAATAAATGAGAGAAAGAAATTGGAAGGTGATGTTTATTTTTTTATTGTTGTAAGTTATGTTTAGAAATAACTTAGGATATAAGGAACAATCTTAACGTTTTTGCTAAAAATACTATTTATGTAAAACAGCCTCGAAGAAAAACAAGGCAGCAAGGAAGCTAGTTTTTGATGAAATGTTAAATAAAAACTATGACAATGTGGTATGATTGAAAATTGTCATTTATTAATGACGGTATAATAAAATACAATCTATAATATAAGCATGGTATAAACAAATATACCATGAATGCAGAGACATATATACATTATGTCAAATTACATAACACAAAAAATAAGTAATAAAAATAACAATACTCAAAAGCTACATGTAATCAAAAAGGTGGCGTAAAAATTATGCCTAATAAAATACAATCTATAATATAAGCATGGTAAAAACAAATATACCATGAATGCAGAGACATATAAACATTATGTCAAATAACATAACACCAAAAACAAATAATAAAAATAGCAATACTCAAAAGCTACATGTAATCAAAAAGGTGGCATAAAAATTGTTGCCTATTTTTCCAATGTTATAATAAAAGATAGATCAGCAAAACACAACACAAACCTAAAGCGAGACTACTTGTCCAGACACAATGTTATCTAGATGATAAATTTCTGCTATTCAAATAGTAAAACAATCTAACATAGGCATTGTATTGTATACACAGAATATCAGAATATGAAAAACAGGTTGACATGAACTTAAAAATTTCCTTAAAAGAATACGAATTGCAAAAATGAGGGAAGGTGACGGGGTGGAGGCGGGTTAGCTTAAAATGCCAACTACAAACTTGTGTTGTTGTTAGTCCAAAAGGTATAAAATAAGGGGTCATATAAGAAGTTGCTTTGTCCGATGGGGACTATAAAACCTCGATCCCAGTTCCAACCTCGATCCCTGTTTACATAAATCCTATTATTCGGAATAATATTTATTTATGTAAAACAGCCTCGAAGAAAAACAAGGCAGCAAGGAAGCTAGTTTTTGATGAAATGTTAAATAAAAACTATGACAATGTGGTATGATTGAAAATTGTCATTTATTAATGACGGTATAATAAAATACAATCTATAATATAAGCATGGTATAAACAAATATACGATGAATGCAGAGACATATATACATTAGGTCAAATTACATAACACAAAAAATAAGTAATAAAAATAACAATACTCAAAAGCTACATGTAATCAAAAAGGTGGCGTAAAAATTATGCCACAGACGAGCCACCCAAATTGCTGCCTAGAGTATGTGCATGTCAAAAAATACAATGGTATAACAAAATAAATGAGGAGACATACACAATGTTGGATAGTTACAGATATGTATATTATAATTGACAAGGGAGTGGCCTGCTGAGGCAAAATAATTATGAAGCAGCCAAATGCTGACCTCCATGATTGAAAGGAAGGATTATAAAGAGACCAGGAATTGGTGGGAAAAACTTTGTTAAAGGAAATGGTAAATGGGATGAAGAAAAACCCATGGAATAGAATCTGCACAAGACAATGGAGATGGGGAAAAAATTGAACATGCAGCCAAATGCTGACCATGACAATGTTTGCAAGAAATATAACAAAAACAATTTCCCGCAGCCAAATGCTGACATTGACTGTGTTAGCTTAGGATATACAACTGATGAATTAGGATGTGAAACAGGCAATCCGGATGTAGCGACGGACTGCATTGGAATTCCAACGACCCATTTTTTGGATAGCATTTTCAGAATATCCATTACTGGCAGCCTCTATGGCAGCCCCAATTCGGAAACTGTAACCTTTATATAGAGAGGTGTCCAAGCCAGCAAATTTGAGTGCCAGTCTGAGCTGGTAGACAACATAAGAATAAGTAGCAGGCTGACCACTTGGAAACTGATACAGTGTGCCACAAGAATGGGGACAAACGGACAGGTACTGTGATAACAAAGTAACCATACAGAACTGGGAAGAGGGAACTGCCAGAATGGAGATTGTAAATGGTTTATTTGAGGTATTATTTTTAAAAAATTTAAGAATGAGGTCGGCTTTAGAGTGTGGTAGGACTGAAACATTTTGGACCTGTAAAACCCGGTCTACATTGGCAGCAGTCTTTGGAATTAATTCTCCTAATCTGAAAAAACCATGGAAAGCAAGGCTGAATAGAGACTGCAGAAGGTGTCTCTCTATTGCTGTACCAGCCGTGTGATTTAAAGAGCTAAAAATTTGGTGCAACAACTGTTTAGTGATAGGCATTCTCGTGTCTGGAGCCTTACTGAGATTTTGTGCCCCTTTCAACAGCTTCCGAATAAGGAATGACTGCGTGGGATCAGGTATGTCCAATAATTTATGAACATAACTAATGGCAGACATATGCCCTGCAATAGAAGATGGACTGTAACCTTTCTGATAGAGACTGGCAACAAAGTTACACAACAAAACCATAGAAACTGGGAGATGTATGTCGTTGTTGGAAAAAACAAACAACAACGACCAGCTTGAATGATAAGCTGATCTAGTTGCACGCTGAAGTGAAGCTTGAAGCAGTCCTTGTGCTGTTAAGTCTAAATCGTCAGCAATTGATCTGGAACTTGAGTGGCAGTCCTGTCTAGCCAAGGGGCCAAGTGGAGGGCAGTCTGAAATTGTAAACGGGAAAGTTTGTCAGCAATAATGTTATGTTCGCCTGGAATGTGCTTAGCACAAAACCAAATATTGTTGCACAGTGCAGCGAGAACTAGCCGGCGAACAAGTCTCATAAGAATCTTATCCCGGCAAGAATGTTTATTGATAACAGCGACAACAGCAGAATTGTCAGACAAGAACAGCAATTTTTGATTCTTTAGAGAAGCACCCCAAAGTTCAAGAGCCAAAACGATTGGGAACAGCTCTTTGACAGCAATCTGATAATGAGCCATATCATTAGACCATTTGTTAGCAAACCATTTGGGGCCAAGCACAGCTGCATATCCCAAGTCTGAATTTCCAGCAGCATCTGTGTATAAAGCTAAACGATCAGAAGAAAGCCAGGTATCATGTAGAAATACTGATGAGCCATTGAAATGCGAAATAAATTGCAGCCATATTTTTATGTCTGCTCTGGAACCAATCGACAAACGGATTTTGTGATGAGGGCGTTTTACATTGCAGGTTAGATCATATAATCGACGTAAAAAAGCGCGTCCTGATGGGATAACTGAGCAAGCAAAGTTTAGCAGACCCAGAAGAGACTGCAGCTCACGAAGTGTAACTTTGCGGCGTCTACTGAAAGTTTGGAGGAGACCAGTTAATTTAGAAATTTTTTCTGCAGGTAATCTTGACTCCATCAGAATATAGTCCACCTCAATGCCATAAATTGTAATTACTGTGGTGGGTTGGACAGTTTTCTCCTCTTTAATAGGTACACCTAAGAGGGCACAAAGTTTGATGAAGTTGTTAAGATCACGGACACATTTCTGAGTAAGATTTGAACCTATGAAGAAAAAATCGTCCAACATATGGGACAGTGACACAGCATTGAATTTATTGATCATTATCCACTGCAAAGCTGAACTAAAAGCCTCAAAAATCTGACAGGAGCTACTGGCACCCATTGGGAGGCAGCGATCATAATAGAAGCTACTGTTCCATTGAAAACCGAGGAGAGGATAGTCCTTTGGGTGAATAGGAATAATTCTAAAAGCATCCTGAATATCTGTTTTGGCCATCAATGCCCCAGAACCATATGCCTTAACTAAGTTAATAACAGTCTCAACACTGTCATATTGAACACATGAATATTGATCTGGGATGCCCGCATTTACAGACTGGCCAAGTGGAAAGGAAAGGTCATGGATCAATCGAAACGAATTAGGTTCCTTTTTATTTACTAAACCTAAAGGTGAACACATAAATGAAGTGAAGGGGGGGCAACTGTAGGGTCCTGAAACACGACCGAGCAATATTTCTTTATCGATCTTGTCTTTCACTATATCAGGGTGTAGGCGAACAGAAGAATGATTATTCGAAAGTAAGGGAAGGGGCCTGTTGATGCAGCCTAAGGAAAAACCAAGTGTGAAACCATTGATTAAAAAGGCAGATAGGGTCGAGTCATAGCCGCGGAGAAAAGAAGAGAGAACGTTAACCTTTACCGGTGTTGGAAGTTGCTGTAGGTCTAACCTGCCTGGTGTGATTGGCTGAACTTGATTGCATAAAGGCATTGTTGCATCTGATTTTTGGGTGGTTGCCTTGACAGCCTTGGCAGAGATGTTTGAAGCCACAGGGGTGTTTTTTGCACTGCTCGCCTCTATTGTAGGCAAAGCAGACTCTAAGCCGAAAGGGCTGCGGCTTCCTGTTGAATTAGGAAGAGTTGGTGTCGGGCCGAATGTACTTTGAGGGCTTGACCAAGTCATGAATATAGCGTTGCCATGGTACCCTGTGGCTTTGACGGAGCTTGCGAAAGTGTTCATCGTAGCTCCTCCAGGCAGTATCACCGAAATTCTGATGAAGCTCTCGCACAGTTAGAGCATACTTTAACAGATGTGGTGCCTCAACCAAATGTTTTTCAATATAAATGGCCATAAATGTGAGAAAACAAGTAGTCCATTGGTTGATGGAGAGAGGATGCCTATACTTGGAATTCTGTTTGACATTGATTATCCCTGGAGATATGTCAATCGACAGAGGATCTTCAGAATAGGACGAAAGCAAGCAGTGGAAATCTAAATACTCATCATCCCATATTTTTTGTTTAATTTTTTGGGACACTGTGGCCCCAATGGGAATCCCATCAGCCAAACTGAACGGGAGGGGTACAGAGGGGGTAGATTGAACAGCAGGCGACTCACCTGAAAATATACGGTTAATGAGATTTGGAACAGAGGTTGTTTGTACATCTGGATGTCCACCATCATGAGCAGTGGCAGGTGCGACTTGTGCAACTTGTGAAACTGAAGCAGTGGATGTTGAAGGGCTGGTGGAAGGACCAGATTGTGTACAGGATGCTGGAGTTCCACAGCCTGCTGAAACTGCTGTTGAATTTTGCTGCCTTATAATTTCAGAGGCAAGTTTAACATAATCAATTTGTGAAGCCGTACTGGTCTGTGGAGATTGAGGCAAAGAGCTGGACACAGGCACATTTTGGGTACGTCGCCGTTTCCTGGCAGATGACATGACCTGTTTTACAAGAAGAATAAAACACATTAAATAATAACTGAAAATCTTGGGTGAGTTTTGACAGTGAAGATAGACTTTGTGTAGTAAATGTACAAAGTGAAAACATCCGACATGGCTGAAAAATTACAGTGGTGCCATCCGTAATAATACAAATGTATACTGTAATGAGGATCAACCAGTTAAATGTGAAAAAACTAAAAATTTGTAATGATAGTTTGTACTGCCTTTGAAGAATAAAATGTTATAATTACCAAGTGTTGTGAACTTAATTTGGCAAAACGTGAGACAAGCATGCAGCATACCACAAGTCAGGTAATTAAACATTAACGGTACCACCACAGTGTACCTATAAAATTATATACTGACAGATAATGTACCACCACAGTGTACTGTAATGAAAAGTACCACCACAGTGTACCTTCAAAATTATATACTGACAGATAATGTACCACCACAGTGTACAATACTAAAATTGTAAAATGTTATATCTAAGTCATGTACCACAACAGTGTACTGAACAATATAGTAATCCATAAGTACCACAACCTTTGTACAAGCATAACGGACAGATGCAAATACAGTATAGCAATCAATAAGTACCACAACCTGTGTACTTGCACCACGTCCAAATGTAAATAAGAAATCATACCAACCTAAGGGTACCACAACAGTGTACCAACAGTGTACCACAAGCATGTATATGACGATGCAAATATACTGTGAGTCTGTACAATGCGAGTAATAACTATGCTAGTCTATGGACTTGGAGAAAAAGTGGCACCACAACTGTGTACCGAATACATAATGGACCACGTCCTGGGTATTTGCACTATACGGATAACAAATTTACTAAAATTAAAAATTGGCTAATAATTAGACGACAACTGGGTACTAATAAACAGCTGAAATAGTGACATGTCCCATAGTGTGGACAAGAGTTACCACAAAGGTGCCAATAGAAAAATACTACCGCAATAATAATATCAGTATAAATTGTACCACATCTGTGTACTTACTATATATTCTAAACTGTAAAAGGGAGAGGCCCAAAGGTGGAGAAATTCTGGTCAGTTGTAAGATAGGGACACTGAGCTGAAAATAATAAAACAATTGATAAACATGAAATAAATATCAAATGAAATCGTAAAAGACTTAAAGTATAAATATGATGAACATAAAAACAATGTAGGTTGTTGCAGTATAGAGAAAATTAAGGAAAGGGGAAATGAAAGGGGAATACTAGAAGCATATGAAAACTATGAGTATAAAAGATACAGATATAACAAGTGCTGCCTACTTGACAAGATACAAATTGATAGCAGTATAATAAAAATGTAGGCGGAATCATAACAGATTTTTTTTTTTTTTTTTTTGAAGATAAATAATTGATACAAATGTTCATGTTTCATGGATCATGAAATGTGTGCAGCACTGCACTACGAATGCTACGCAGATATTTCCTCATGATAGTCTGATTTGTCGGACTGTATAACAAATGCACACCATCTCGTGGATCCAAATATGACAGTGTCGCATCCCAAAAACCACGGTGATGCCAGAAATAGATTGATAAGTCCTGGTTCTCCTTCGTCCACGCGGACAACAGGTTGTTGAGACTCACAACGCGTGCATTATAGTCACTGTCAGTTGCCCATGGCTGACGACGAAGTAACTGTCCTATAATAACACGACGGATGCCAACACCATGTCGCAAATAATGTGCAAACGATGTAATTTGGTGGCACAGAGATTCAACTCTAAGGCCTGGGTTGCATAAATCATTGCCACCGATCTGGAGAAAAACAATATCCTGTTGAGTTGAAAACTGTGTCATAGAAGCATCATTGGCGAGTGTACGGACTTTGAGACCGCCCCTGGAACGCGTTGTGACTGTGTAAATGGACCTAGACAATCGTAAATTTGCATCCGGAGGAAAACTGTCCATGTGAGACTGCAAACGTCTAATGTAACTATGTCCGATAAGGACCACATTCAAATGTTGAACATCTGAAATTGGTTGTTCACACATGTTGAAAAAATCGATTGTTTATGTAACATTCCAAAGTCGTGACGTCACAGATCCCGAACAAAGAAATTTCCAATAAAACACAAAATAGCAAAATTGTCTGGGTATATCGATGATTTCACTTGTAAAGATAACTAATGTAAGCCCCAACTCACCAATACAGTAATGCACTACGTCTTGAAATAAATTGAAGCGAGGTTTTTAGCTTAAAATGCCAACTACAAACTTGTGTTGTTGTTAGTCCAAAAGGTATAAAATAAGGGGTCATATAAGAAGTTGCTTTGTCCGATGGGGACTAAAAAACCTCGATCCCAGTTCCAACCTCGATCCCTGTTTACATAAATCCTATTATTCGGAATAATATTTATTCATCGAACAAACTTATGACTCTATTGTCGACAATAAAACAATTTCAAATCACTGAGCCAGTGTTCAAAACGTTTAACAATACATCGTAAAATGAGTAGACCATCGGTTTATTAATTTAAAAATTAATTAAAGCAAAATAATAATAATGAACAATAAAGAACTCTCGTTAAGAAAAATTAAATTCATGAAACCTTACCAGTTTCATCTGCAAAGTTTGATTTGCAGAGAAACACCCTCCACACGTTTGAAGTAATCAAATGTGAAGATTCACGATGCGGAACATGTTCATACTTACAGACCGGTAGTTCAATTGTTTTACTAAATGGTAAAATCGTAAGACCGAATTGGAACTTTACCTGCAAAAGCAAGAATTTAATCTACATGATTATATGTGAGGGATGTAAGGAATCATATGTGGGTCTGACTGGAAACTCTTTATGCAAACTCGTGAGAGTTCATAAACAGCAAGTTAGAGATCCACGAACAAGGCAAATACCATTGAGCGGACATTTAGACACGTGCGGAAACAAAGTGTTTAAAATTTTCCCGTTTTTTAAATGTTTTGATGAAGATGTCTCCTATAGATCATCAAAGGAGGAACGCAATAAAATTATTCACAACTCTCAAAGGTTGCTTTTACAGTTTTACAAAAACTGATTTGATCAAAATGCTAATATCGATTTCATTTTTTTAACTTTTTAAAACTTACATTATCATCATCAATTTAAACCCAGTTTACACATCTTTCATCGGATCCATTGGTATTTTTCCAAGTTTAATACTAAATGTACTAATGTACGATGTGTTAAATGTGAGAATCTGACACAAATTTCTTTTTGAATTATTACGTGTACAATTTTAAATATTAATATTTACTTGACTTTTAAAAACTGTTATTTTTGTAAATTATCTTAACTGATCGCCTAGATATAAGTGGAAAGGTTTGACTGTAGCATAAAAGTGCTTATTTTAAAAAGTTTCATTAGATGTGGTTTAAGAAACGGCAAGGGAATTAAAACGTACGAACCGACAGACACAAGAGGACAAACAAACAACGCCATAAAGTAATAATCCGTAGCACAAGCGTTTGAAATCGTCACGATATAAGGCATCAAACAGCGACTATTTTGATATTTAAATAGATAAATCCATCACACATTCATCAAACTACTGGGTTTGAATACAGATTACGTAGTTTATTTAAAATATAAGATATATACGTACATAAATATAAGTTAACAACCGTACTTTTATATTTGTGAAATGAACCTAAAAAAGTTTAAATTTAAAATATAAAGTTAGGTAACCATTTAATATTTCAAAAGTATATTTATAACGTTGATTATACATGCAAATCTTAACAATGAAAATGTCCCAGTACTTTTATTATTGTGCAATATAATACAATACGTAAAATACTTAAGTCAAAAACAATTTTGTCAGTCAATTCTGTTGAATTTCTTTATATAAGTAAATTATTTTTATTTCAAATTAAATTATTCCTTGCAATTGAGAGAGAGAGAGAGAGAGAGAGAGAGAGTCCTTAAATATGCATACCACGTGCAACTGTACTATTATTTAAATAGGTGAATTACCTCGTCGTTTTTAATAGAGTTGAGAGAAATAACGCCCTAGTCAAGCCTTTTCATTTATTTACATGCAGGAGTACCAGAAGAAAATCATCAACGACTTTGTGATACTGAACGGACAAATTTTCTTTCATCTTGGTATGTCAGAGCAAAGTGTAATCGAATAATGGATAAATTTAACATAACTTGGTGGTCAGTTTAGGTAGAAAAAAAGAAAGAAAAAGTGCCTAGTTTAATCATTTAACCTTTCGTAAGCGTTATATATAATTTTGGAACTTGAGTTTCATTTAAATTCAACCGTTTGGCACATGTTTTTCATCTATCAAACTTTTCGGTCCCTAGTAGTGTCACTGATGAGGTATGATTATCCGAAATGTGCATATATGGCACATCGAAATTTAACAGGTACTAGTGTTATATATATGCAAACAGGCTGAAGTTAACTCGTCTATCGATGTTTCCGTTATTTTCGAGATTTTTTTGAAATAACAAAAAAACGTCAGCATAATTTTTCATACCGCAGGATAGTATAGAAACACAGTATTACGTAATATAGTGTGGAGTGGAGTAATAGTGTTTAACGCACAAGTCAAGAATTTTTCACTTATTTCGAGGAGGTCAGTTCTGAGTTGGTGGAGAAAACCGGAGTGCCCGGAGAAATTCATCGATCCTTGGCATGCGAACGTGATATACAAATAGATAAGCTAACATTTTTAGTAAGGAGAAGGAATAACGAACTTAGAATAAAAAGACATTACATAATTACGTCATTTCTTTACCTGTCAATTGTATAATGTTATCTGGACAAACCTTAAAATTTAAATGATTTACATATACGTATATCTAAAATATATCTTGATTCTAAATCTCATTAAAATAGATTTTGAGTTAAATAAATAATCTTATCTTGACGTCCCTTGAAAAAGAGTTGACATGTTCTTACAAATCCTTTGAACTATTTTTAAAACCTTGAACGTTTGTTAATTGTAATTTGAATGAACTCGGAAGTAAAATATTTTTAAAATCTTCCTGCATATCTACGTCGCGGACCGCCATGAAACCTTTAAGGTTTTAAAAGAACACATTTCAGGTTCTTCTGGATCAATCGGGTCAATTTAAACAGAAAAGAGGTACGGTTTATTAAAAATGTCCCTTTTTCGAAACCCGGATATATATTCCATATTTGAAGTACACAATTCATTACTTTACATTGAATAAAAAACTTTTGATAACACAATTCATTACTTAACATTGAATTAAAAACTTTTAATCATTCAACATCGATTTTAATTTCGTTTCACTGTAAAACAGTAAAGAATTATATCAATTATTTAATATTACCATTAACGCCTTTTAACATATTCAGCACCAAAACTGTGAAATATTATGCTTCAAAACAAATATATACAACAGTTTGCAGTTTACTTCATAAAGGCGGGAAGTGAATCGTTGGATCCCTGTAAAGTTCCATTGTGACTATATAGACAGAATATCTGTTTGTAACCTGTTT